>SJXQ01002514.1:241435-252236 GCA_006408695.1 Aepyceros melampus
GCTCTCAAAAGAGCTGGGCTGGTACCAGCGTGAGTGTGTGACTAGAGGGATTAAAAAAAATACGTGTATCCAAGATAAAATAAGGCAGGTAAATAGAGGTCACAGACACATATTTTCTTCTTAGCTTACTTCATGGAACATCTGTATCTTCAATTTGTAATTCAATCCCTTCTCCTTACATGCAAATAAAATACAGTTGAACTTCAAACTGGTGTATGTCATTCTCTTAGATTGGTGTGTAAGCCACTCTTTAAAAAGTGAGAAATTGGGGTGAGGGACTGGGGAGGGTAATTTTCTTACTCTTTTGCCAGGCCAGTGAATGCTACCAGCGTAAATAAGCCTGAAGTCCTTTTCAAGCTACGAAACAATGTTTTCAATTTACATGATTGAACTAAGAAGAGCTCAAGATTTCTATTTTTATTTTTTAGTCATAATGTTGTTTGCTAAATGCACTGTTTTTTCAAGTAAGCACAAAATTGGCCCCATACGTTTTTAGAAAGGATAGAAAATTCTCAAATTTTGGTGTCTTGAGGAGTTAAGACGCTTCTTTAGGCAAATAAATCTTCCCGGTACATTTCAAGGATACGCTGTCTAATTCACAAGGCCGTAAGGAGGATGCAATGATTATCAGGCGTGGAAGAGGCCCTGGGGGCCGAAGGAGCTCCACGTTTGGTAAGTTTGCACACATCCCCCCAGCTCCCCCCTATACACAATCCTCCAAGATCAGCCCCAAGACTATGCTGTTCTCCTGAAAGAATTAGCCTGAAAACTGTATCCGTTGGAAGACTGAAAAGGGTGGCTGTGATGGTTGAGGCATTTGTAAGATTTAGAAATGAATAAGACTCTGTCCCAAGCCTCTGTCTGTGAGCCTCTTTTACTTCCTCTATTTTTGCTTTATTCTTCCTGCTCAATTCAAAGTTTGCAGAAGTCCGAGCCCAGACTGGACGTGCAACCTTCAACTTTTACATAAGCTCCCTTGGCTTGTATTATTTCTGGGGGTTTCGGGGGGGAGAGGATCTAAGACCCTCACCGTCATTCTGACGGTGACCCTCAGATCCCCTTGTGAAAAGCACGGTCCACTCCAAACGCAATAGTGAGGGTATAAATCCCCAAACTGATTCATAAATACCCCAACCCTCTGCAAAGATCCTCTCTTGGGAAGAGAATTCTCTGTTTCCCAGCAGAAAAAAAAAACAAAAGCAGCCTCTCTCCCCAACCCCCACCTCCATGTACAGCAGCAAAGTGTACAATGTGATAGATACATGCAGAAGCTTTTGGGTTTCACCATCCCACACACCAAGCAGGCAAAATTCAATCCTTACCAGATTTCCTTTTTTTTTTTTTTTTTCTGCCTACCTTTGAGCTTTGTTGTCCCGGGAGACAAAGGTCTTTTCTAACGATCACTTGATTTCATGACTCACCCGTTTCCCCTTAAATGCTCATTTTTATTTTAAAACTGAGGAAGACTGGAGTTGTGTACATTTCTTACCATCTGATTTCATCTTGGCATTGTTTGAAAAATGCACTCCGTAAACACCTGGGCTTGGTTTTATCTTTGTGCCTTGGACATTTTCATTTTGCCCACACCCTTCCTTACAGGCAGGAAGAGAACACACAGGGCTAGGGGGGCGGACTCCATCTTGAGAAGGCTCCCGGACTTTTGTGCTCACTGCTCGGTTCTCGATCGATCCAGTAGGGCGAAGCCCTCCAGGTTTTGCAGCCGCCGGTTTTGCACCTATCCCTTCTCTTGTGAAGCAGATAAAGGCTTCTTGGTGATGATCTGGTTGTCTACAAACCACAGGTAAATGGTTTCCTGTGCCTTTCTCAAAATAAGTGTTGAGCAAAAGGACACAAAATCAACCGATTTAATCATCAACAATGTGCCCTCCAGCCCCTCTCCTTAAAAATGGTTATTTTCCTAAGTCAGTTTTTTTGGGTGGGAGTAGCTTGTCTTGGACATTTGCATTGCGAATCTCAGCTTTGCTCAACTATTAAATCAACTATCATTAAATGCTGCTTCCACTTAAAATTAATAATTAGAAAAAATATTTGCACCCTTCCTTATACAAAGGAGGAATCCATAAAGACGTTTAAGCCATCCCTTCTCCTTTAAAATCCTGCTCATTTCCCTTTCTGCACCTTAAATGCCCCGCGAACAAGGACTTGGGGATTTTTACCCATTGATTAATATAGGTATTCAAGTAATTGAGAAGTTATCAAGGACTCAAAGAAAGGTAAAGCTCTGGAGGGTGAGCCCATTAAATCCTATTGGACTTACACAGCAAGATTTCATCCTTGCCCAGCTGCTGTGCTTTAAGTTTGAAGATTTTCATTATCTAGATTGAATTTTAAGTCATATTAATCCTAAGTGCACTTATTTTACAAAAAACAATTTTAAATATTGGATTCGAATTGGAATCAGCCATTAAACAAAGAAGAAAGCACGTCTTCAATCCCTTATAAAGCAGCTGTTAAATAAAATGTCGTTTTTCCCTATATGACAAGACTGCTAACTGGCTAAATACGCCAAGTTTGACACCTGAAGTAGTGTGCTGTGAATTATACCACCTTCAATTTCTTGATCAGATGAGACGTTCAGTGTAGGCTTAACAAACCCTTTAAAAGTAAGGACTGCAAATATTTTTATCAGTTTTCACTCAACTCCAGATACCAGGAATTCAATCAGCCTAAGAAAATGAACCATTTCCCAATTACCCAGTGTAGACGAGGTATTTCGCATACCTGGATGAAACCCATTTTGGTCTTTTACCCAAACTGCCCGATGTTTGTCATCTATCACTCCCCAGGTCACCCACTTTAGACCCTTTTACCAAGATTTCATCTGAGTAAGCCGCTCCTTTCAGAGACCAAAGCGTCACAACAGCCAGGTTTTAAAACTTTTTATTTGCATATTAAAAAAATTGTGCATTCCAATAATTAAAATCATTTGAACAACAAAAAAAAATGGCACTCTGATTAAACTGCATTTTACAGCCCGCAGAACACCTTGGACCAGCTTTTTACTCTAGATTTCACTGTCGTCCCACCCAGCTTCCTCCTTCACCAACATGCAAGTTCTTTTCCTTCCCTGCCAGCCACACAGGAGATGGGAGAGGCAGGCGCGGCCTACGCTGTCAGTAGTTCTCCATTCTTTGATGTGAAAAGGGGTAGCACAGTCATTTAAACTCGATCCAACCTCTTTGCATCTTACAAAGTTAAACAGCTAAAAGAAGTAAAATAAGAAGGCAATGCTTGTGGAATGTACAGTGCATACTGGCGGCACACGCTTCATTACGACTCGCCTGCTTGCTTCTCCTGTTCAATCGTTGCTTTCGAAGGCAGTGGATTTTTCTCTTGCGTTTCCGTTTTCTTCAATTTCGACTTATCGAACTTCTCAATCTCAGCCATATCGGGTTTGTCAGACATGGTTGCAGAGGGCGCGGAGCGAACTGCGAGCGAGTGAAGTCGGGTCTGCGCTGTGGCTGCCGCCGAGTGCCCAGGTATTTTCTGTAGTCGTTTTCAAATATGTGTATATGTCTCTGTGTATGCATATATTTTAAAAACCAACACTATACATCATAGAAAATGTAGAGGATTTTGAAAGCCTATATATCTATGTTTTGAGGAAGGAAACATTTTCCATCTGTTTGATACAGTAATATTTGTAATTCAAATGCATTTGTCTGCTGCAGATAGGTAGTGACACACGATGGCCTCATCCAAGGAGAAGCCTTTAATATTTTCCATAGGAATTGATCTCAAAGAATTTGCAACTATCTTGGAAGAGCCGGCACCCTGATTGTGGTTTAGGCAAGGAAGACCGTGTAAACTACCATTTAACCCCAACATCCCACTATTAGGGATATACTAAAAAAGACAATGAAAAATAGATATATATATGCCAGTAAACACTGCAATATCATTTAGAGAGCTAATAAAGGAAAGTAATCTCAGTGTCCATTGAACTAATAATGGATAAAGAAGTTATGGTTCATACATAGGATGGAAATTACTCACTCATAAAAGGAATAAATTTGGATTATTTGTAGAGGTGCGGATGAATCCTGAACCTATTACACAATGAAATAATTTAAAAAACAGAAGGACCAATATTGCATATTAATGCATATAAGTGAAATCTAGAAAACAATTGCTGAAGAGACCATTTTGAGGGTAGGAAGAGATGCAGTCATAGAAAACAGACTCTGGACACAGTGTGGGAAGGGCAGAATGGAAACAATTGAACAACTTGCACTGACATATGTAGCCTACCAAGTATGCAGTAGATAGCTAGTGTTATGGAGTGTTCCAGCGGAGAGTGTTGTGTGGTAGGAGAGGAGGCCCAAGAGAGAGATGGGAGGACTGCTCACAAGGGAGGCTCAGCTATATTTACTAACAACTGATTTTTTTTTTTCTGGGCAGCAGAAACAAACACAACATTGTAAGTTAATTATACTCCATTTTCATCATTTTGCTTCATGTGAAGAAAGAAAACCATCTTTGGCTAAGTTGTTCAAGTGACAGATTAAGAATAGGTTTGATGCAGGATTCAGGATGCTTGGGACTGATGCACGGGGATAATCCAGAGAAATGGTGTGGAACGGGACGGGGTAGGGTGGTCGGGATTGGGAGTTCATGTACACTCATGGCTGATTCATGTCAATGTATAGCAAAATGAATACAGTATTGTAAAGCAAAACAAACTAACAAATAAAAATTAATTTAAAAAATAATAAAATAAATGTATCTAAGGAGACAGGTCATTGTTGCCTGATATTTGGAAACTAAAAAGACCCCATTTGCTAATTGATGTTTTCTAGTGAAAATGTAATTAAAATGAGAAGGAAAGGAAGAGTAAAAAATAAAAATAAAATGTAAAAAAAAAAAGAAGAAGAATCAGTCTGTGTCAAGTAAAATGTGTACTCAAGACTGCTTTAGTATGTATAGACAACCAAAAAAAAAAAAAAAAAGGAAGAAGAAAGAGAAAAAAAAAAGACAAATGCAGAGCTAAGTTAGCCAGAATATATTCAGACTCTACACTTGTGCTCCTTCATTTCACTAATTTGTCAGTTTCTAAAAGTAAAGAAGGGTTTTTTTAAAGTAAAGTAAAGTAAAGTAAACCTATATGGTTATATGTTTTCATAAATTGATGTCACCAATTTATGAAACCATGAATCCCCTCAAGTTTTGATAAGTAATAGCAGATTTTTGACTTTCAGAACTATACTAAGTACAAACTAGCAAACTTAGGTTAAAACTGAGATGGTGCACAATAATCCCTTATATTGCAATTCTAGAATGTCTGCTACTGACTGGAAAAAATACATAGCCCAAAAGTGGTAAATTATGTTTTCTTCCTCAGACCTTTCATCCTAAGAATGATTTAATCATGAGGAGCAACTTCTCATGTATTGAGAAAACACTGTTCTGAAGAAGTATAGGGGGATCCAGGTTTTACAGAAGTTTTGGTACAATGATCAGATATGGAAAATGTCTGAATATTATGGTTAATTGAAAGAAAAACTGGACACCTCAGGTGAAAGGATTCAGATATTTTCTACCAATGGGAAGATGCAAGAATCTGGGCTCCTTGAAATAATTCCTTTGATAAGCACCTTAACTAGGGCTGGTATCTGTTCGTTCTGTCTCAAGTCAGTTCTTCAGGCAACACTGGTGACAGCAACAGTAACTAAGGACTTGTAGTGGGCAACCTGATTTCATCAAGAGTTGCCCCAGGTTTCACATTTACGAATGATTGCAATTGCTTATGAATTGATGAATGCAGCATCGTTTGTTTATTGATATGGCTGGCAAATTTCTTGATTCACAGTGTGGTCCATTATCTACAAACTCAGAAAAAGTTACTGTCCCTAGAAAGATTGTTATACTCTCACAGGAGGTGACTGTGGGCTTCTACCTCAACAGGACATACAGAGGATCTAACGTAATGTGAAAATACCTAGTACAGGTTTATACAAATCTCAGAGACAGGAGACTGAAACCAAAATATAAATTTAAAGAACATGACCCAAAACACTTCAAGATCAAGGAAGGGTAAAATATATGTATATTTGTATATTTACAATATGTACCTACAGTGATATGTTCAAATAGGCATATGTATGTATACTGTGTGAATATTTATCTCTACTCATACACACACACACACACACACACACACACACACACACACATACACACACACATTTCCATATGTATCTGAAATTTTTCTGGAATATCTCAAAAATATGCTTCACACTAAGGCATAACTCAAGTCTTTGTATTATTTTTTTGTCTTTTTTTTAATTATTTTTTTATTTTTTTAGTTTGTTTTGCTTTACAATACTGTATTCATTTTGCTATACATTGACATGAATCAGCCACGAGTATACATGAACTCCCAATCCCGACCCCAACCTCCCCTCTCCCGCCCCACACCCTCTCTCTGGATTATCCCCGTGCATCAGTCCCAAGCATCCTGCATCCTGCATCAAACCTGGACTGGCGATTCGTTTCACTTATGATATCACACATGTTACACTGCCACTCTGCCAACCCATCCCACCCTCTCCCTCTCCTACAGAGTCCAAAAGGGTTTTTAAATGATCAAATCTTAGTATTTTTAAATCGACCAAATCTGTTCTCTGAAAACAAAGAAATGGAGCTAAAAGTTAAAAATGGGATCCATGTTTGCAAATTTATTAATGAATGGAAAATTAAATAAGACATTCCTAAAGAACTAATATTATAAAGTGTCAGTTAAATGGGAAAATAGGTAATTCACTGAGGTGAAAGGAAGGGAAAGCACTTTTAGCAAATCATCAGATCCTGCAAAAGTATATATCTGCAGTTATATAGTTCCTGAAAAACATATATTGCTACCTATAGACAGCTAAATTATATACCTAAACTTCTGACATATACAGGTATGTGTTGCTATATATATGTGTGTGTGTGTTGCTATATATATGTGTGTGTGTGTGTGTGTGTGTGTGTGTGCATGTGCATGTGTGTGTATACACAATAATGGTAGCCCTGATGGTAGCTAAATTATATACCTCAACTTTTGACAAAAACATATGCATACATATGTGTTTATATATATGTGTGTGTGTGTGTGTGTGTTTATATGTATAAACGTGTTTTTATATGTATAAATGTGTTTTATATGTATATATGTATATATTACATTCTGTTGTTTTCCTATATTTCTTTGCATTGATCACTGAAGAAGGCCTTCTTATCTCTTCTTGCTATTCTTTGGAACTCTGCATTCAGAAGTTTATATCTTTCCTTTTCTCCTTTGCTTTTTGTCTCTCTTCTTTTCACAGCTATTTGTAAGTCCTCCTCAGACAGCCATTTTGCTTTTTTGCATTTCTTTGCTATGGGGATGTTCTTGATCCCTGTCTCCTGTACAATGTCATGAACCTTATTCCATAGTTCATCAGGCACTCTATCTATCAGATCTAGGCCCTTAAATCTATTTCTCATTTCCACTGTATAATCATAAGGGATTTGGTTTAGGTCATACCTGAGTGATCTAGCAGTGTTCCCTACTTTCTTCAATTTAAGTCTGAATTTGGTAATAAGGACCTCATGATCTGAGCCACAGTCAGCTCCTTGTTTTGTTTTTGTTGACTGTATAGAGCTTCTCCATCTTTGGTTGCAAAGAATATAATCTAGTCATTATGGCCAACAAAAGAATACAAAATGAGTACTTGGATACAATCTAAAAAGCGACAGAATGAACTTGGTTCATTTCCGAGGCAAGCCATTCAATATCACAGTAATCCAAGACTGTGCCCCAACTAGTAATGCTGAAGAAGCAGATGTTGAACACTTCTATGAAGACCTACACGACCTTTTAGAACTAACACCCAAAAAAGATATCATTTCATTATAGGGGATGGAATGCAAAAGTAAGAATTCAACAAATAGAGTGCTACACAAATATGGCCTTGGAATATGGAAAGAAGCAGGCCAAAGGCTGAGTTTTGCCAAGAGCATGCACTGGTCATAGAAAAAACCCTCTTCCAACAACACAAGAAAAAACTCTACAAATGGACATCACTTGCTGGTCAACAGTGAAATCAGATTGATTCTATTCTTTCCACCTAAAGAGGGAGAAGCTCTATACAGTCAGCAAAAACATTAACAGTACCTGACAATGGCTCAGATCATGAACTTTTTTTTTTTGAGAAATTTATTTAAATTAAAGAAAGTAGGGAAAAACCACTAGAACATTCAGCTATGACCTAAATCAAATCCCTTATGATTATGCAGTCAAATGAGAAATAGATTTAAGGGACAAGATTTGATAGAAAGAGTGACTGATGAACAATGGACAGGGGTTCTTGTCTTGTAAGGAAGACAAGGGCCAAGACAGTTCCCTTGGAAAAGAAATGCAAAAAAGCAAACTGGCTATCTAAGGAGGCCTTACAAATAGCTGTGAAAAGAATAGAAGCAAAAAGCAAAGCAGAAATGGAAAGATATAAGTATCTGAATGAAGAGTTCCAAACAAACAAAAAAAAAAAAATGGAGAGATAAGAAAGCCTTTCTCAGTGATCAATGCAAAGAAATTGAGGAAAACAACAGAATGGGAAAAGTAGAAATATCTTCAAGGCAGTTAATGATACCAAGGGAACATTTCATGCAAAGATGGGCTTGATAAAGGACAGAAACGGTATGGACAAAACAGAAGCAGAAGATATAAGAAGAAGGGGCAAGGATACACAGAGAATTGTACAAAGAAGAGCTTCATGACCCAGATAATCCTGACGGTGTGATCACTCACCTAGAGCCAGATATCCTGGAATGTGAAGTTAAGTGGGCCTTAGAAAGAATCACTACTAACAAAGGTAGTGGAGATGATGGAATTCCAGTTGAGCCAAGTTAAAATCCAGAAAGAAGATGCCGTGAAAGTGCTGCACTAAATATACCAGCAAATGTGGAAAACTTAGTAGTGGCCACAGGACTGAAAAATGTCAGTTTTTATTCCAATCCCAAAGAAACACAATGACAGAATGCTCAAACTACCACACAACTGCACTCATCTCACGTGCTAGTAAAGTAATGCTCAAAATTCTCCAAGCCAGGCTTCAGCAGTACGTATACCATGAATTTCCAGATGTTCAAGCTTGTTTTAAAAAAAGTAGAGGAACAAGAGATCAAATTGCCAACATCTGCTGGTTCATGGAAAAAGGAAGAGAGTTCCAGAAAATAAAATCTATGTCTACTTTATTTACTATGCCAAAGTCTTTGACTGTGTGGATCAAATAAACTCTGGAAGATTCTGAAAGATACAACAATAACAGACCACCTGGCCTGCCTCTTGAGAAACAAATATGCAGGTCGGGAAGCAAAAGTTAGTACTGTACATGAACAGACTGGTTCTAAATAGGGAAAGGAGTACTTCAAGTAAGCATATTGTCACCCTGCTTATTTAACATGTACGCAGAGTAAATAATGAGAAACATTGGGCTGGAAGAAGCACAAGCTGGAATCAAGATTACCAAGAGAAATATCAATAACCTCAGATATGCAGATAACACCACCTTTACGGCAGAAAATAAAGAGGAACTATAAGGCCTCTTGATGAAAGTGAAAAAGGAGAGTGAAAACGTTGGCTTAAAGCTTTTGAAAACAAAGATCATGGCATCTGGTCCCATGACTTCATGACAAGTAGATGAGGAAACAGTGGAAACAGTGTCAGACCTTACTTTTTTCAGGCTCCAAAATTACTGCAGATGGTGATTGCGCCATGAAATTAAAAGATGTTTAGTCCTTGGAGAGAAAGTTATGCCCAACCTAGATAGCAAAGTAAAAAAAGAGACATTACTTTGGCAACAAATGTCCATCTAGTCAAGGCTATGAGGTTAAAGGAAGTGAAAGCACTTTTAGAAAATCTTCAGATCCTGCAAAAGTACATATCTGCAGTTATATACCTCCTGAATTTTCCAGTGGTCATGTATAGATGTGTGAGTTTGACTGTGAAGAAACCTGAGTGCTGAAGAATTGATACTCTGAACTCTGGTGTTCCTGAGAGTCCCTTGGACTGCAAGGATGTCCAGCCAGTAACACCTAAAGGAGATCAGTCCTGGGTGTTCATTGGAAGTACTGATGCTAAAGTTGAAATGCCAATACTTTGGCCACTTCATGGAAAGTGTGGACTCATTATAAAAATCTCTGATGCTGGGAGGGATTGGGGGCAGGAGAAAAAGAGGACAACAAAGGATGAGATGGATGGATATCATCACTCACTTAATGGACATGAGTTTGAGTGAACTCCAGGAATTGGTGAATCGACAGGTAGGCCTGGTGTGCTGCAATTCATGGGGTTGCAAAAATTCGTACACGAATGTGTGATTGAAGTGAAGTGAGTGAGTGAACTGATTTTTTGCTGAGCATGTCACCGGTAATATATGAAAGGAACACATTTACTAGGAACCGTTAAAGTGATGTTTCATCTGTTAAGTCACTACACTCCTGTCTCACACTCAGTATCACACAGACTGTCACCATTGTATATGTTCAATCCAGGGGATTCTCAGGTGGAGAAATAGGAATGGATTGAAATGCTTAGTTCCAGGAAATCTTTCCAACCCACGGATTGAACCTGCATATCTTCTGACTTCTGTGTTAGAAGGCAGGTTCCTTAGTACTAGTGCTATTTGGGTAAATATGCATAAATAATATATACATTGGTTTTGCCATACATTGACATGAATCCATCTCGGGTGTACATGAGTTCTCAATCCTGAACCCCCCCCCCCAAGCCCCCGCCACCCCCCCCCCCCAACAA
>SJXQ01002514.1:252334-293166 GCA_006408695.1 Aepyceros melampus
AGCCCCTGCAACTCCCACCCCATATCAACTCTCTGGATTATCCCCGTGCACCAGTCCCAAGTATCCTGTATCCTGTACTGAACATAGACTGGTGATTTATTTCTTCCATGATAGTATACATGTTTCAGTGCCACTCTCCCAAATCCTCCCACCCTCTCCCTTTCCCTCAGAGTCCAAAAGTCCGTTCTATTCATCTGCATTTCACCATTTCTGATACCGATCACATTTCATCAGTAGCATATCATAGTTTGCTTAGTTGTGTGTAAATGATGGCCCTGGCAGTAAAGGTCCCTCCTGCCAATTTAGAAGACATAAGACATGCAGGTTCCATCTCTGGATCAGGAAGACCCCCTGGAGGAGGGCATAGCAACCCACTGGATTATCCCTGCCTGAAGAATTTTATGGACAGAGGAGCCTGGTGGGCTACAGTCCATAGTGTTGCAAAGAGTCAAACATGACTACAGCAACTGAACACATACATATATGTATGTATATAAATATATATTTTATGAGTGACTGAAGTCGCTCAGTCGTGTCCGACTCTTTGCGACCCCATGGACTGTAGCCTACAAGGCTCTTCCCTCCATGGGATTCTCCAGGCAAGAGTACTGGAATGGGCTGCCAGAAAAATAAAGCTGTGGGACTTCCATGGTGATCCAGGATTTAGGACTTCTCACTTTCAGGCCAGGGATATGGCTTCAATTCCTGGTCAGGGACATATGGTCCCACTTGTCACTGGGTGTGGCCATGAATAAAAGGAATAATGTTCTTTTTACAGCTGATATCATCTTAGATTTAATGAAAATTTCTATTTTTTGTAAGCAGAATTCAGCCTACTAAATTTTTGTCACAAGTCACTAGTGGGATGCTAGCTGCATTATATAGGAAAATGGGTTAGACAGGGATTGACAAATTGGCTTGCTTCCTGTGTTTTTTTTTTTTTTTCTTTCTCCAAACCAGCAAGTGAAGAATGATTTTTTTTTTATGTTTTTTTTTTTAACTTTTAAAAATGCGTTTAATATATATATTTTTTAATTTGAGGGGAAACAAAGGAATATTTTGCTACATATGAAAATTATATGATATCTAAATTTCAGTGTCACAAATAAAATTTTATTGGAATACAGTCGTGATCATTTGCTGCTCCCTGAGGCTATTTCACACTGCTAATGGCAGAGACCGTATGGCCCTTAAGGCCTGGTTACTCTCTAGCCCTTTACAGAGAAATTTTGCAACTCATGGCTGCAGAGAACAAAATGAAGCATTCCAAACCCCATGGCTCACCAGCTCCTGAAATCCAGTTGACTCAGTGCAGCTAAACGCTTCCTACTCTGAACCCCAGTGGAGGGTGAAGCTGGAGAGTCTTTGTGTCCACGCCCCAGAAAGACTTCTCTGGGAATACCAGCACCACTTCCTGTGTCCAGTGTCCATGGATGTTTACCTGGCTTTCCAAAAGCCTTTTCTCAGGCTGGATTAGGAGATTCCAAGCCTTTTAAAGCCCATTCTAATCCAATCCATAGTATCCAAACCGGGGTCCAATCAGGTTTCTGAACCAGTTTTTCCCCATAGGATCTTTCAACTAGAAACCCTTCTACCAAATTGTTAGAGAGAGGAAAGAATATGGGTGGGGCTTCAGGGCCCCGCCAGAGGCTGTTTTCCAGGTCTCAGTGTGGTGAGAGTCCCCACTTCCCTCTCTGGAATCCAGAAGCCCACTACCTTATCTCCATATTATCTGCATCTTTAGTTATTTGGGGTTCAATAGCTTAAGGGTAGGGGAAGGTGGTCCACACAGCTTTCCAACAGACTTCAGCTGAGGTCAGGAACCTAAAAAGTGAGGAGTTCTCTTCCAATGTCAGAAACGTCTCCAGCTGCAAACAGCAAGCCACTGTCCTCTTCTGGGGGCAAGGCGGTGGCTTGGGGTGGAGGGGCAGGGTGAGGAAGGCAGGAAGCAAGGTTATTCCCAAGTGATCTGCACTTGAAGACTCAGCACCCACTGGATTCCTAGGGTCCTCACTGTGGATCTTCATGCTGAAGCCAGGACCTTTTTCTAGGCAGGGGCTCATGCTTTCTTAAACCAAATCAGGGCTCTCAGGTCACACCCTGGTCCCCTTCCTTCTCCCTTCCTCCCTCACTCCCCCTCTTTATATTCTTCCCCTTTGCACCACCTAGATTATATCTTAAGCTTTCCCTCCCACTGCCTTTACAGTCATGTGCACACAGATTCTTAAGAGGAGAAAGGATTTCAGAGAAGAAATATGTGTATTTGCATTCATTATAAGGTAACAGTCACTGAAATAGAACAAAAATGAAGTTCACTAATGAACGTGATCTCAAATGCTGTAACCAAATATAACTTCAAAAAGACCATTTGTATCAAATCAACATGTTTTCACCTTAAATTTACACAACATATGTCCATTACATCTCAATGAAGCAAGGGAAAAAAAAACAACAACAACCTGACCATTAGAGTTGATGGTGAGTGCTGTGCCTAGTTGCTCAGTTGTGTCTGATTTTTTTTTTTTTTTACTCCATGGACTGTAGTCAGCCAGGCTCCTCTATCCATGAAGTTCTCTAGGCAAAAATGCTGGAGTGGGTTGCCATGCCCTTCTCCACTGCTGGTGAGTATCAAAACCCAAGGTGATGCCTGACTTCAGGCTCTACTACAAAGCCACAATCATCAGAAAAGTATGGTACTGGCACAAAAACAGAGATATAGATCAATGGAACAAAATAGAAAGCCCAGAGATAAATCCGCACACCTATGGACACCTTATCTTCGACAAAGGAGGTAAGAATATACAATGGAGTAAGGAAATGTCTTTAACAAGTGGTGCTGGGAAAACTGGTCAATCACATGTAAAAGAATGAAACTAGATTACTTTGTAACACCATACACAAAAATAAACTCAAAATGGATTAAAGACCTAAACATAAGAACAGAAACTATAAAACTCCTAGAGGAGCACATAGGCAAAACTCTTTGACATAAATCACAGCAGGAACCTCTATGATCCACCTCCCAGAATACTGGAAATAAAAGCAAAAATACACAAATGGTATCTAATTAAAATTAAAAGCTTCTGCCCAGCAAAGGAAACTACAAGCAAGGTGAAAAGACAGCCTTCAGAGTGGGAGAAAATAATAGAAAATGAAGCAACTGACAAACAACTAAGCTCAAAAATATACAGTCAGGCGGCTGGGAATGCCCATTTCATGCGCTCCTGGCTCCCCATAGATTGGCTCCAGTGAGCTGAGTGGACGGGTGTGGACCACAGAATGTCCTGAAACTAAACTTAATGAAGCTAATGAATGCTTCTCAGCAATCCAAAAGAAACATGTATTAGAAGCAAAATGTGGCATTGTGAGACCAGAGAGTACAACCTTCTCTGAGGACAATAATTCTGATGGTGAAATTGAAGATGTGATTGAAACCATTCCCGAACTATCACCTGGAGTCCAGAGCTTCTCTCATCTTGCCTTCCCATCGCCTGAGCCTCTTCCACAACCTCTCACGTCTCTTGTGGGCCTTTGTCTCACAAAGGAAGGAATCACAAAGCCAGAGATTGTAGACAAAGAAAGTGATACTGATATTATTGAAAGGGCTCCACAAGAGCAAATAAATCATGACTATTTGAGTTCTGCTGATGGAACACACAAAAATAATAGAAGTGATATGACGTCAACCTTAGGATTGGGAGAAGAGGAAGATGTAGAATCAGCTTGGGATTCTGAGAGTATCTCTTAGAGCCTTCCATGAAAGTATGTGGATCTTTTATCTGGAGCTGCTGGTCAAAGAGGAAAAAATATGTTAAATGGACAAGTTGAAGATTCTCCTGAGAAATATCCTAACATAAAGATTCACCTTAAAGCAAGAAGAAGAGCAGAGAAGAAATGCTGATATGTTATATGGAAAAATTAGGGAGCAGTTAAGAAGAAAAGAAGACCAATACAGTAAAGAAGTTGAAACAGCAACTTGAACTCACTCTCAGAACACTACAAATGGAACTGAAGATTGTGAGAAATGATCTGAATCAGGTTATAGAATAGCAAAATGACACTCAGAAGCAGCTTTCTCGAGAACGGAATGGCAGAATGTTACAGGATGGAATTCTGACCAATCACCTTGCCAAACAAAAGGAGATAGAAATGGCTAAGAAGGAAATGAACTCTGAGGTTTCTGATAGTTGTGAAGAAGCAAAAGACCTGTTGTGAAAAAACCACATGCTGCAGGATGAACTTGCCATGCTGAGACTGGAGACAGATGCACTGAAACATCAGCACTGGGGAAAAGGAAAAGAAATATTTTGATAACATTGAAATTGTAAAAGGAAAGAATGATATCTTCAAAAGGCAATAAAACTGAATGAGGAAACATCAACAAAGGCTATATCCCAATATATGAAGCCAGCTTAATGCTCTGACATCTGAGAATACAATGCTAAACTCTAAGCTGAAGAACGAAAAAGAAAGCAAACAAAGATTACAAACTACAGTCAAAAAGCAAGCAGGCAAAAATGAACAGCTTCAGAAAGCATGTTAAGTATAAGATCGGTAAGTCAACCTCTTAATTTCTGTCATACTGAGAAAGGATTTACTCCTTGGAAGAAAAGTTATGAGCAACCTAGATAGTATATTCAAAAGCAGAGACATTACGTTGCCGACTAAGGTCCATCTAGTCAAGGCTATGGTTTTTCCTGTGGTCATGTATGGATGTGAGAGTTGGACTGTGAAGAAGGCTGAGCGCCGAAGAATTGATGCTTTTGAACTGTGGTGTTGGAGAAGACTCTTGAGAGTCCCTTGGACTGCAAGGAGATCCAACCAGTCCATTCTGAGGGAGATCAACCATGGGATTTCTTTGGAAGGAATGATGCTAAAACTGAAGCTCCAGTACTTTGGCCACCTTATGCAAAGAGTTGACTCACTGGAAAAGACCCTGATGCTGGGAGGGATTGGGGGCAGGAGGAGAAAGGGACGACCGAGGATGAGATGACTGGATGGCATCATGGACTCAACGGACGTGAGTCTGAGTGAACTCCACGAGTTGATGATGGACAGGGAGGCCTGGTGTACTGCGATTCATGGGGTCGCAAAGAGTCGGACACAACTGCACGACTGAACTGAACTGAACTGAAAACCTCCAGAGCTACCGTAGGGCCTGTGCTTTCTTGAGGCTCTTCATGTGTGTCAACTGCTCTAACCTACAACGAGCCTGTGAGATGGATAGTACCGGTGTCCCTGTCTCACAGACAAGAACCAGAAGCACAGAGAAGTTCAGTGAGCAGACCAAGGTCACAAAGCTTGCTCGTGGCAGGGCTGGGACTTTCTAGCTCAGATGCTGCCCCTTCAGCCACCCTGCCACATGACTGGCTATGAGTTTCTGTTCTCAAGTCAGTTTGGTTGGACAAACGTTCATGGGCACCTCCTGGGTGCCAAGCCTTGAGCAGAGCCATGCTGGAGCTACCAGGGAGACAGTTCAGTCTGGGACCTGGGGAGGGAACGGCTAGGTAGCATCCTTTTGGACCCCAGCACATGGGAGATGCTTCATTCAGACACAGCCCGAATGAACACCTGGAGACCTTCCACAGTCACAAACCCTGAAATCCTCAATAAAAGTGCACTTCCAGGCCTGGCAGTAACAAAGAGCATAGTGGTTAAGAACACAGGCTATTGAGTCAGCCAGATGCTGTAGCTTGCTGTGTGACCTTGGGTAAACACCTTCACGTCTCTGAGCTTCTATTGGGTGCCCCATAAGGACCGAAGGCGTCATATGGAGAATAAGGGAAATGTGCAAGGCATACAGAAGGCACTCAATCAGTGTAGGGGCCCCTCACCTCAGCCGCTGGAGGAGCTCTCCTGCCGTGGCCTGCATCTTGCCATCCTGGAACGCAGCTGCAGGGGACCTGCTGCCTGGGACTGCCGCCGCATCAGTCCTGAGTGAACAGCATTAGGGCCAAGTGAGGGGCTGTCCAGGGCCCCACGGCTGCCTGGCTGCAGGCCCAGCCCAGCCCCCCGCCCCAGCCCGCCCTCAGGAGCAGATCCATTTCCACCCTGTGCACCTGGGATCCTTCTTCTCCCAGGTGGGGTGGGGCCTGAGGAAAACTGAGCCACCGGGAGTGCGTTCTCAGCCTCTGAAAGAGGCAACGGGGTGGCTGGCCTTCCCAGAACCTGGCCACCTGCAGCCAAGCAGAACCCTCAGCAAGGAAACTGAGGCAGGCTGCAGCCAGGGCTGAGGTCTCGGGGAGGAGTTTCCCACAGGCCATCATGGGAACGGGAGGTAGGGGAGGGTGACGTCACCGTTTGCTTTCCCTATGCTCCGTGTGGAGGGAGGGAGGTCCAGAGGCCTCAAAGACTGGCAGGACGCTTTGTGACAGCTCGGGGACGGTGCCATGGCCTCCCAACTCCAGCTATGGCTTCTCCACTGAGAAGGTTCCAGCGTTCCCTGAGCCTCAGCGACTAAGGCGGAAGGCCCAGCTCTTGTCTGACTGGCTGTGTAGCCTGACAGGACAAGTCCTGTTTCCTCCTGGACCTGCACTGCCTCAGCCGTCACCTGGGGAGGATTCCTCCTGCCCAGGAGTGGGGACGCAATGCTCTCAGAAGCCCCCAGAGCTGGGGGGAGTACAGGGGGGAAGACTCAAGGGTGAGTGGCTCCCTGCAGGAAGGGAGGCTGCCCCACAGCCCAGGGCTGCTCCTCTGGACACCCAGGACCCTGCTCCCCTCGCCCCTCCTCCACCATTTAGCCATGCCTCTGCTGGCCTCCAGGACACCCTGGAGAAGGGAATGGCAACTCACTCTGGTATTCTTGCCTGGAGAATCCCAGAGACAGAGGAGCCTGGCAGGCTACAGTCCATGGGGTCACAAAGAGTCGAGCACGACTGAATGACTGACATTACACTACTGCTGGCCTTCCAGACACCCTGCCCTCCAGAGCAGGTCCAGGCCAGCAGTCACCTCTGGCCCCTTGCAGGCTGGGTGCCCACTTACCAGGGCCTTTGATGGCAGAAGGTGGCACAGGCGGGGTCCCTGGCACTGTAGCATTCACAGCGTCTTGGCAGAGAGCGGCGCCGGCGTCTTGGCGGGTTTCCCAGGCCGTAAGGAGCTGTCTGTCTGTGGGCGGGCCGCCAGCAAGGTAGTGGTGTAGGGTGGAGAGAGACAGAGAGAGGATTAGATAAACCAGGACCATTGGCAAGCTAGGACTGTCCACACTGCACACTGGGATAGCCATCCATGCCGCCAGGGTGGCAGCAAAAGTGACCAGCTCCTGCCCTCAAGAATTCCCACTGCAGCTTCCTCCTTACATGCCAGGGAGCCTCAGGCAAGACCCTTACCCTCTCTGGGCCTCTGTTCCCTCCCAACTCTCCTGGTCCTGCTCAGTAAGACGCTCAGCATGGGGAGGAGGGGTGGAAGCTGTCCTCCCTGCCCCTCTCCACTCCCAGACAGCAATTTGAGCTGACAGAGTCAAGCTGGTCCCCCTGTTCTCAAAAAAGACCCCCAGCTAGTCTGGAAGGAAGGGAGAAAGTGTCCTCTCACAGAAGTGAACACTCAGCTCACAGCTCAGCTGCCTCCATCCGGTCACCACTTGCCTGGAAGGGTGACCCAAGTGTTTCTTAGAGTTTTGACTTTAAAATTGTGAGTGTGCCTGACCTGCACGTGTGCATGTGTGTGCATAGGTATGTTAGATTGGCTGAGATCAATTTCAGATTCAGTCTGAGGCGGGCCAGGCAAAGGGCAGGGCCCTGTGGCCGGTCGGACCAGCGCCTCGGACGCCCGAGCTAATTTTAGACAGTGTGGTTGGAGCTGCAGAGACTCCAGGTAGACCCAGCACGCAGGGACTGGCAGGGTTCCCGCCCTGAGCCAGTGTTTGGATGCGGATTAGCGCCATACACGCTTACGTGCCGGGCTTCTCTTGTCTTTTGCAATTTGGAGAAGGAAAAAAAAAATACAATCACACAGAGAAACTTCAGCTTGAAGTATGCAGTGGCCCGGAGGCAGTGCGGGTGCAGACAGAACAGACAGCCCTGGGACCCCACCCTGGCTCTGCCAGGTGACACGGGGCAGGTTTCTTGTCTGTCATTTGGGGACAGCAGCAGTCCCTGCTTCACTGGGAGGATGGGTGCGCTCACGAGGTGATCGCGCACCAGCAGGGCTTGGCATCGGGCCTGGCACAGTCAAGACATGGGTGCTGTCATTAATCATATTATTCTTGGGAGATTATACAGAGGCCGCATGGCAGAGCTGCTGTGCGCTCAGGCATCTGCAGACCTAGGCTGGAGCCTCCTACCTGCCACTTACTCCTTCCTGTGTGACCTTGGGAAAGGCACCTAACTTCTCTGAGCCTCAGTACCCTGATCTGGGAAATGGAGCCAATACTTTCTGACCAGGCTTTTTGTGAGGATTCTCATGAGACAGCCCTCTGTCTTGCTCAGGCAACCCCATGTGGGAATTGAAGCAATAGCTGATTGCTATTGTTGTTAGCCCCACACTCCCAAGAGAGAGCTGCAGTGTGCCAGGGCTTCCCCAGCATGCCAGCATCCCCCACCCCTGCCCCCTGTAGCCCCTCTTGGATCCTCCAGCAGCTCACCCGGGAGTGTTCACCCAGATGATGTCCAGGTGGCAAAAGTAGACGCACTCCTTGTCGAGCCAGGAGCTGCAGGAGCAGCGTCGAGTCCGCAGGTGGGAGCCTCGGGCCCGGGGCAAGGGCTCTGGCTGCTCGGGGATGGGGGTGGTAGTGGCCTGGCTCTTGCCTGCATGCACAGGAGGGGGAGAAAAGTGGAGAGGTGGGCCAGGGCGCCTGGCACAGCTGGGATGGGGGACCCGCAGAGCTCCTCCTCTTGCATAATCGAGGAAGTTGGCATTCTCGGGGCTCAGGAGCCCTGGGCCAGCCTGGGGAAGCCCTAACAGCTCTGGGTTGGAGGAAGCGGTGGCTGCCCTGGGATGGCAGCACCTCTAATAGCACAGCCTCCTGCAGCCCCCAAGCCGCCTGAATCCTGCCCCTGAAGGCCCCTGGCTGGCTTGGGGGGCACAGAGCCCCAGCAGGAGACACAGACAAACAGCCTCGGGGCTGCTGCAGCTGCTGAGGCCGTGGGGGGTGCTCACCTTCATACAGGGCCACGAGCAGGGCTAGAGCGATGGAGCACAAGGCGGTGGGCATCGCGACCGCGGTGGTGGAGGGGCGTTCAGGCTGGGCTGAAGAGCGGAGTGTGCCTGCTGCCAGCGTCCTGCTGCCAAGCTGAGCGATAGCTCATTGCCTCGGTGCCCTGGCTGCCTCTTATAACACCAGGCATGGCTCCGCCCCTGCCCGTCCAGCCCTGCACCGGTGGGCAGGGAGCCAGGGACACCGCCTCCTCCCAGGGCGCTCGGCCCGCCCCAGCCTCTGCGGTAGGGAGGAGGGCAGGATGAGGGAGGAAAAAGGGGGGAGGATGCTCCCTCTGAGCCTGGAGCACCTCCTGGAGTCTTGAGGCTCCCCTGCCGTCCCCAGGGACTCCTTTCAGTCCCACTGGATCCCCTCAAGTCATCCTCCAAATGCCCTGAGACCCTCCCCAACTCTCCATGGGTCTTGCCCAGAGCTCAGAGTTGGGAGGGAGAGGTCTATGGGCAAAACCCTCCCTTTCCTTGGAGGAGACCCTGCTTTCCTGTCTGCCTACTGCCAACCAGGTGGATGGTGTCCCTTCTGCTGTGTGGGAGGTAAATGACCTACTCAAGGCTGTGCAGACTTGGGAGAGTCAGAGTCTTCTCTGGGCCTGCTTTCCTCAGAGAAGAACACAGTGTACCCCTGACCTCTGACCAGCCTGGAGCCGCCTCCGTACCCCCTCTCCCAGGAAGTGTCCCTCTTTCCTTCTTCTTAACCTATGTGGCCCACAGATTTCCTTGATGCTAAGAAGGGGCCTTCAGAGCCCTTTCCAAAAGGGTAGCTTGTGGGTATGTACACCAAAAGCCCCTGGGAAGACCTCCCATCTTGGCCAGGACAGAATGTCTTGGCTCACCTCTGCGACTTTCTGCAAAAGAGGCATAGTGATGGAAGGCCTCCCTGGGGGCCAGCATCCTGCCCCTCCCCCTCAGCTGGCTCAGAGTCCCTCCTTCTCAGGGACCCTGTCTCCAGGCACAAGAGGAAAGGCCCTCTCATTTCTCGGAACTCCCAGAACCCGTGCTCTCATGCCTGACTCATGACATTGGGCTTATCTCCCCAGCAATCTCGAGGTCCAGAGCTCCAGAGAAGGACGGCCCTGGAGCCCTTCTGGCACACAGTAGGAGACTGAATGAGTGCTGGCCGAGGGAGGGGGCGGTGAATGAATGAAGGCCTGGATTTGAACTGGAGAAATTCAGGAAGCACTAAAGCCCAAGTTTTCGCTCCTGTGTTCAGTTGGGATTTTATCATTAGACATTTAGGAAGGGAGAAATAGATGATGGTGAAGAAACAGCTTTGTTTCTTCCCAGGGCATGTGTGTGTGCGCGCATGTGTGTGTGTGCGATCCCTGTAGAGCACAGCAGAACCAAGGAGGGAGATACCAGTTAGCATCCCCTTCCTTCCCTCTGACTGGCTCAGGCTGCAGTGGAAGCAGGACAAACATTTCAGAGCACCAGCTGTGTGTGCAGGGCACCAGCATCCTCTCTCTGCACAGCCTCATACACAGCTGTCCTCATCTGGGTACTAGCTCCACTGCTGGCAGGGAGGAAACAGAGACTCTGACCGGAGGCCAGCTGGGTCAAGGTCACACAGCTGGTGTACGCAAGAGCCCACAGCGGAACTTGGGTCTTGTTCTCTCCAGTAAACCACAGTGACTCCCCGTCCAGTGCTCACACCCTCCCCCGTGTGGTGCCTCTCTAAGAATTTAGAAGAGTTATTTCTGGAATGAGGTGAGCAATGCTTTCAGTCATTTCTATGAGGCTCCAGGAGAATATAAATACGGAATTAAGCAAGGTTAGGGTTGTGGTGGTGGTGGTGGAGGGGGGAGAAAGAGGATTCAAACTACTGAACTGTGAAGAGATGACAGGAAAAGCAGGTCAGCAGGGAGAAGGAGGGGGTCAGGGAAGGGAAGAAAATAAACAGGGAGGCTGATAAAGACAGGTAGGGAGAGAGAGAGAATAAGGAAGCAGAGCGCAGCGAGAAAGAAAGAACTCGGATTTGAGAAAGTAAAAGAGAAAGACCATCGGAGTGAGAGCGAAGGTTCTAACCTGTCTAATCTTTACACAAATGCAAAGTGCCTGCTCAGGACAATAGGCAACCAGAGGCTCCAAGTCTAGGAAACACAATAGAAGAATTAAAGAGACCAGGGGACAGGATCCCTCTCTGCTGTGAAAGGAGGATGACGACAGGACAGGGGCCACTGCCCGGCCTCGCAGGGTCAGCTCAGGAGGCTGTGCCCAACTCCAGTTCCCCTCCTTCCCTGCCTGCTTCTCCAGCCGAGCAAGCAGGGCTCCTGTGAAATGGAGACACCGGACCTGGGAACCTGAGCGAGCCCAGGTCTTAGTGGGTGAAAGTGTTCCGGGAACAGCACCACCTCACTGGCAAGATTGGTTTCCAGGTAGAGAAAATTAAGCTGAGTTAAAAACAGCAGTTTTCTTTATTCCCCCTTCCCTTGCCTTTGACATGAGCATGGTTTGTCTGCACAAGCCAACTGCTCTGATACACACATAATTTCCTTTAGTTCCTGGCCCGTGGGCTTCCCAGAGGGCTCAGTGGTAAAGAATCCGCCTGCCAATGCAGGAGACATGGGTTCGATCCCGGTTTGGGAAGATCTCCTGGAGAAGGAAATGGCAACCCACTCCTGTATTCCTACCTGGAGAATCCCATGGACAGAGGAGCCTGAAGGGCTTCAGTCAGTGGGGTCACAAAAGAGTTGGACGTGACTTAGCAACTAAGCGACAACAAGGACAACGAGACTATCCAGCCCCAGCCCCCTAGGTCTCTTAGCCTGGGCCCCGACAGTCACCTCTATGCCTCCTGGCTGATCTGGCTGCATGGACCCTCAACCCCTTTGCTCTGGCTCCTACTGACTGCCTCCGCCAGCTGCTCTGCTGCACTGCCTCAACTCCACCTGGCCCCGCTCCCTGCCTGGGCTGGTAAAGGCTGCAGACTGAGGGACAGAGATTCATGGGAGGTCACCCTGTCACAAGCTGGAGGAATTGTTTTGCACACAAAATAATTTGCTCCACTTACACTTGGCACCAGCCTAATGCAAGAAGCAGAGATTTGTGGGGAGGGCGGACTGGCAGAAGAGGACAGTTGGGGTGTATTTTTGGGTGAAGAAATACACCTTGCTAGGAACTTCTTTCTAGAAATTCTCTCTGGTTTTCACTCCCATTGGGCAGATGAGATAACTGAGGTCCAAGAGGAGGAGCAACTTGCTCAAGACGGTGATGGGCTAGTAACGCTCTCTGGGCTACTAATCCAGACTCACCCTTTCCTGCCTACCAGTGTAGTTCCCAGGGGTCCAAGCTGATCCCCTCTGGGTCCCTTTGAGAAGAGCTGTCAGGAAGGATCCCACTGGCAGGAAGGCAGGGACATTGGGATGGGCCTAGGCCACCTTCCTGGGGACCCCAAAGCTCCTTTGATCACCCTTGTACTAATGATAAACATGGTCCCATCGAATAGCTGTCCAGTGGCATGGGATGGAGGATGCACAGGAGTGAGGATTAAACACCCTTCTGATGATGTCAGCAGGGCAGGAACGGGCTGGAGCAGATACCTGATGTTGTAGCAGTGGGCAGCTTTGTCCCCAGCTTTGCTATTCATGCTGTGTGGCCTTGGGCAAGTCCTGTCCCTTCCTTGGCTTCCCTGGACAGCTTTCCTCTCTTCCCATAGACTGTGAGGGGCCTGCTCAGCTCAGATAGCCTATGACAGGCAGAATCACCCTGCCCTGAGTTTCCAGCTCCCAAAATGCAAGCTCTGCAGACTCTGTGACTTCATTGCTATCACTCCTGCTCCCAGCCTGGAAACCTTTGCTCTTTCACTTTCTGGAAAACCAGTCACTTCCCTGTTGTCATCTGGCCCCATCAGGTTTCAGGAAGCTCTCCTGTTTGCAGCCCCAATGGAAGGGACACAGAGTCTCAGTCGCAGGCACATACCGTGCAGGCAGCATAGCAGAGCGAGCACCTGGGCAGATGGGGCTGGCCAGAGGGATGTCTGGACCCTGCAAGGAATGGGGGTCTGGGGAAGGTTTGGCCCTGGAGCCAGCCTGAGTTGGGGATTTCGGGACTGAGGGAGCTTAGGCATTCCCATAATGGCCTGTTCCCAAGTTATGTCCTCAGGGCTACAGGTCAGGACTGCCCCCACTCAAGCCTAGGGCCACTCAGCCTCAGGGCCTGTTTCTGGTGGGTGGTCTGGGCCTCCTGCCATCGGCCGCAGCTCACCCTGAGCTGGCAGGGCCTGCCACCACCCACGGCACCGTCCCCATGCTGGGTCTCTGCAAAAGTAGCCTCGGTCCTGTGGGACCAGATCTCCTGGTCTACGCGGCTCCCTGGGAGGACACCCCCTTCTAAATTCTCCTCCTCCTTACAGCTCAGCCCATTGGAAAGATTTGTAGCTCCCACATGAACTACTTTTAAAGGAATAATTCATGTGCTCAGTCTGCTATTAACCTAAGCGTAATCAGAACAGGGTCAGCGAAGCCCACGGAACTGCTGGAATTGCAGCCAAAACCAGACACTGTTCAGTCAAGGCACACTTGTCAGGATGAAGTCAGTCCCACTGAACTTTTTGAAATAAGGAAACTAATCCAGGGACTGAGCATTCAAGATGGAGGTCTCTAGACTTGAAGTTTTGGACTTTTCTTCAAAGTGCTAAGGGCCCAATTCTGTACTTGGGTACACATGCATTTAATATATTCTGAGCTCTATGTTAGGTGGTTACATACATTATGTTCATTAATTGTCATAACCTACCTAAGGGGTAGGTACTATAATTCATTTCTATTTTATAAATGGGGAAACTGAGGCTCATGCCTTCTCCAATGTCAGACAGCTAGGAAGGGGCAGAGCCAAGGCTGGAAGGCAGATCTATGTAACTCCAAAGCCCTAATCCCAGCCCTGGGTGCCCCCTTGCTGAGCCTATTCTAATTACCCTGAGATGAATAACAAACAGGACATATCAATTACTCCTTGACAAGTACAGTGTATGGGGAGCCTCTGGCAGCAATGCTTCTGCAGAGGTCACCTCCTTTGCTCCTAACCAGGCAGAGAACTCTGTGCAGCCTGGAGGAAGTGGGAAGCTTAGGAACACACCTGCATCCATAGAGGGGCTTCACTCCCACAGCAAAACTCCTCACGTTGCCTATGCCTGCGAGGCCACTGACTGAGGACTAGTCACAGCTGATATGTAGGCATGGGCAGTCAATACCTCTCTCACGGGACACCCACAACAAACCTGGGATGCAGGCTGGGCTCATGAGTCTCACTTGATAGCTGAGATCTTTCCAGACAAGATTCTCACTCTACAGCTAAAGAAGTGAATTCTTCAGGGTCACACAATGAACAAGAGGAAAGACTGGAACTTTCCCCTTATACTCATCTGCTGTGGGACCAAGAACCTAAATCACACATTCAATGATTCCCACCTCCCATCTATTCACCTACTCATCCATTCATCCCTCCCTCCATCCATCCATTCAACCTCCCATGTCCACAGCCATCCATCCGTCCTTCCATCCATCCTTCCTTCTACTGATCCATCCATTTATCCATTATTTGACATTTTGTCCATCTTCCGTCCATACATCTATACAACCAGTCTCTCATCCGTCCATCCTCCATTATGACAGATGTGGTTAGAGAGATTGGAAAGGTCAAAGAGCTTTGAAAGTCATGTTAAACTTGTCCTGGAACTATCTGGTTATTTCTGGGAGAGAGATGTCTCTCCCCCAAAATGATGAACTCACTGAGACACAGTCATCTTTGGAATCCCAACCCCAGGGCCTAGCACACAGGCCTGGGCACATGGTCCAGGCCCAAAGCTGGAGTGAATATACAAGATGACTTAATCTCATCAGACAAAACTGCCCTTGCAGGGACACCACTTAAGATGAAGAAGATTTATGTCCCCTTTTCTGCCTGATAACATCTTCAAAATGCTCTAGTGATAAAAGCCTGGACACAACTTCTAAAGCAGAAAACAGGCAGCCAGAGGGGGAAAGTCCTTGGGCCTACATCTGGATGAAGAAACTGAGGCTCAGGGAGAAGGAACAGCCCACCAGAGATCCTGGAGATCCAGAATGCCTGGATCCTCCTCTCTGAGGCCCCTGCTCTTGGAGGGGCTGGAACCCCAGCCTTCTCCTCCCTCCACTACCACCAGCCAAGACACGCAGCTGGTGGTTTTTCAGAGTCACACCCACCCTGTTGCCTAGAACCCATACTTTCCAGGGCGCACCCAGCGCCCCACCAGGCGGCTGTCTTCCCTCTGGGAAGAGGTGAGCCACCCAGAGGCCGGGCCATGCAGAAATACAGTATTTCATTCTTCATTTAACAGCTATCCCCAAGTGCCTAGTTGCCTCTGACATCAGGCTGGTGAGGTCTGGGGTTCCCACTGTGACTCTAGGCCTACATTCCTGAGCAGAGGTGTGCCTAGGATACCTCCTTGCCTCAAGGCTTTGGCCCTGCCCGCCCAGGTCCTGGGAATCCTGAGCCATGAAAGACCCAGGAGGGGCCTCGCTGGGCTCTGGCAGGCAGGAGGTCGGCCAGGAGCTGAAGCCACTGCCTGGGGCGGGCTCAGGGTGTGGGGGTGAGTCAAGGCCAGCCCACCCCTGGAATCTCTGAGGCTCCGCTGCTCTGGCTGCCAGCTTCAAAGCCCTGTGACTCAGACTGTGACCTACCCCCAGTGCCCAGCACTGTGTCAGGCCCTATGGAGCTCAGGGCAGGGGCAGCCAGTCTGTGCTTTCATTTTGCTCTTCACCAACCTTGTGGGCAAGGGTATAGCACTGTTTAATTTCCTGAGTATCAGAGGCCACATCCATCCGAGACTCCTAAGAACAAAAAGCCTACCTCATAGCTGCGAGGAGGCTTTGTGGCGGAGCCCATGGAAGCCTCAGCCCATCGCCTGGCACAGGGGCTCCTGTCAGGAGCCCCTGCTATCCCTCCCTCCCTCACCTCGGGCTGCAGGGTGTGTGTGGGCCTCTTGGTGTGGACACACTCCTGCAACAGAGTGATGTGTGCTTGTGTGTGTTGCGGGGATGTTAGAAACTGTTTGCATCTGTCCACCATGCTCCAGCTGCCCCGTGAGCATCCCTTCCATTGCCTGGGTCACACAGTCCCTCCAAGTGCCCGAGGCCAGCCTGGCTTGCTCCACTCACCCACGTTTGCCTTGGCACAGTACCCGATGCCACAACAGAAATGAAGGGTATGGAGACTTGGGTCAATGTTGCCTTCCTATGGGAACCAGGCTTCTGGAGCCAGGACCTGGCCTCGTGTCAGCGTGAAGCATCTTGTTCAGTCCAAATGCCCACCCTGGCATCAGACCTGCTTGGGACCTGACTTGGACCTATCTGTCCTTCCTTTTCCCACCAATGCTCAGGGTGCCAACAGCCTACCAGCCCCAGGCGCTTGTCACTTCCTGAATACACTGCATACTTTCTTGCCTCCCAGCTTCTGTGCAAGGCGGGCTTCTCCTCCTCCTTTCATTCTTACTTGATTTGTTTTGCCCAACCTCAAGGCCCATCACAAAGGTTGCCTCCCCCAGGTGCATGAGTGCATGTTCAGTCATGTGTGATTCTTTGCGACCCCATGGACTGTAGCCAGCCTTCCCAACTCCATCCAGACATGAGATCTAACTCATCTCTGAACATCCACAATATTCTCATCCACTAGTGGTATAAAGAATTGGCTGCCAATGCAAGCGACATAGAGATGCAGGTTTGATTCCCTGAGTCAGGAAAATCCCCTGGAGGAGGGCATGGTAACCCACTCTAGTATTCTTGCCCGGAGAATCCAAGGGACAGAGGAGCCTGGCAGGCTACAGTCCACGGTGTCACAAAGAATCGAACACGACTGAATCGACTGAATCGACACACACGCACATAACCACCTCTGGCTAGGCTTTATTTTATGTCTCTGAGGGCTGGCTAGTAGCCAAGGGCTCTGATTCTGGTGTCAGAACCCCTCTTCCCCATCACATATGCCCTTTCTTCCTTTTTTGAACTCCAGTTTGCTCATCTGTAAAATGGGTATAATCACAGTAACATGGCTGTGTAAGGATTAAAGGAGGAAGAGCTCCATCGGTGGTAGCCATCATTATTACTGAGTATAACTATTTACAGGCTTCCCTTGTGGCTCAGAGGTTAAAGTGTCTGCCTCTAATGTGAGAGACCTGGGTTCAATCCCTGGGTTGGGAAGATCCCCTGGAGAAGGAAATGGTAACCCATTCTAGTATTTTTGCCTGGAGAATTCCATGGATGGAGAAGCCTGGTAGGCTACAGTCCATGGGGTCGCAAAGAGTCGGACACGACTGAGCGACTTCATTTTCACTTTCATAACTATTTACAAAGCCTTGTCACACTTTTGCTCTCACTTCATCTTTACAGCATAACCCTTTGAGGCGTGTCAATGTGTCTGCTTTCAGATGCAACTTCAGATTCTGAGAAGTTAGAGAGTTTGGCATGTAATGGTTGGGGTTTGAATTCAGGTCTGTTTTACTCCAGGGTCAGTGTTATTTCTATCCCCTCCCCCTTCATGTATGCGACCTGCCCCAGCCTCTGTTCCCTCATTCAGATCACATGCTCAACACATCACCTGTTGAACTGGAAATGAGGAGATCACAGAAGTTTTCTCCTGGGTCCACTTTCCTCCACTGGCCCCATGGCCCAAGGAGCTGCCTCTCAAGCATTACGGGGAAAGATAGAGACAAAGATAGAGTTTCCAGTGCGCAGACAAGCTCTGAGACTCTCCCAGAGTGCTCTCTGAGACTGGGAGGTGAGGGCATCCCAGGGACAGGGAGGCAGCTCCCTCTGAGACTGGGAGGTGAGGGCATCCCAGGGACAGGGAGGCAGCTCCCAGGCTGGGAAGAAGGGGACACAGAGGTGCAGGCTTGGGCTCAGCTTCCAGCAGGGTGGCTGCAGACAAGTCCCTTCCCTTGTCTGACCATCAGCTTTGTCCTCTGTAAAATGAAGTGCTTCTTGGGTGGCCTGGAAACTGTAAACTGTGAAGCCAGCCCCAGCCAGAAAGACCTCTTCAGAGAGCCTTCTGGACCCACTGAGGGAAGTGGAGTGGTCAGCCTGCAGAGGGGACGCTGGAGCTTTCCAACCTGGGAAGCCCTTCCCTGATGCTACTCCATCATCCAACGAAGAGCCAGACCATTACTCTCCATCTCCCCACCATTCATTAAAACCATCCTGGGATCACTTAACGCCTGGCACTTTTTTTTTTTTTTAATTGAGGTATAATTGCTTTACAATGTTATGCTAGTTTCTGCTGTACAATGAAGTGAATCAGCTATATGTATACATATATCCCCTCTTCCTTGGATCTCCCTCTGCCTGCCCCCTCCATCCCACCATCTAGGTCATCACAGAGCATTGAGCTCCCTGTGATATACAGCAGCTTCCCACGAGCTGTCTGTTACACACGGCACTTTAAGATTTAATTACTTCTACTGTTTATCCACATAAACATTTACCCATGTTTGGTCCCTGGGTGCCAGACATGGCTTGACCTTTTACATGTCTTATCGCATTTAGTCACCACAGCAGGAGGGCTCTCTTCTTCTTGTTCCCATTTTGCAGGTAAGGAGCCTGAGGCTGAGAGAGGCAAAGTGGCTTATGCGAGGCCATACGATCATTTGAATCTAGAGCCACCTGCATTTTTAGCAGGATCCTGGCCTCAGTGATGCTGTAGGAAATCTTCATGGGATGCAGCTGGTTTCACTGTTGCCCTTCTTCAAATGGAGGTGTCTTGCACAGGGTCACCCATCTAACAAGGAAGGAGCTGGAATCTGAGCCCAGGTCAGTCTGAGCCTGGGGCCTGAGGACTCAGTCTCAATTCTAGATTTTCCTATCAAGGCCGCAGAGTCCCTGAAAGCAAGTTCTGGGGATGGACCTCAGGGCCGAAGTCTGGGGACAGCAGGAAAATTGCCCCCACCCCTCAGCCTGGCTCCTGGGCTGTAGGGAGCGGAATCCTGGGAGCCTGGGGGAGGGGAATAGTCTGCTTATGCAGTGAGCATTGTGCCAGGTGGTGAGGTGAGCAGTGACTCAGGGTGGGAGGCCCTGGGAGGGTGGGCAGGGAGCGGGAGCAGCCCCGGCCAGGCCAGACCATTGCTAGAGTTCCCTGGAGGAGGAGGTTTGGGGAAGGCAGGGCTGAGTCACAGCAGCGAGAGTCAACAGGGAGCGGGGATGGCCCAATGACCTCACGCTTCCATCTGAGCCTGGCAAGAAGCGTCGCGCCCAGGTGGGCCTGGTAGGTCCATCCTGGCGGGATGGGTACCCTTCCTCTTTGGCCACCCATAGCCAGGGAATGTCTGTGAAACCAGAGGGCTGCCCTGCAGGTTCCCTGAGGCCTGGTGTTGCTGGAACCCCGAACCCCTACCATCCTGGGGAAGGAGCTGTTATAGGGCACAGACCAGGGTATGGGAGACTGAGCCTCACACACCTCTGTGCTGTGTGACCAGGCCAAGCAATTCCAGCTCTTGGAACTTTGACTTCCTCCTCTGTCTTACATTCATGTGAAGATCTCATAAGTCGTCCAAGCCCTGGCACAGAGCTGGTGTCTTAGGGTGTAGGGAAAGGGTGTTAGTAGCTCACTCATGTCCAGTTCTTGAGATTCCACGGATTGTAGCTCACCAGACTCCTCTGTCCATGGAATTTTCCAGGTATCCACCCAAATGGAGTGGGTAGCCATTTCCTTCTCCAGGGGATCTTGAACCCAGGTCTCCTGCATTGCAGGCCGATTACCCTCTGAGCCACCAGGGAGGGAAAAAGAGAGGCAGTCGTCACCAGCCAGGAGGACACAGGAGAATGGAGGATTGCAGTAGGCGGGCCCTGAAGACCCTGGCAGGGTCACATGCCTATGTCCTGGCTATTGACTGTGCTGCCTTAGGTGAGAGCCTTTTGATCTCTGGGTCTCATTTCTCTCGTATGTCAGATAAAAATAATAACTCCAGACTCTAGGGAGGATACTGGGAGTCCCACCACCTTAGGTCAGTATCAGGGAGGGACAGAACAGGAGCCATCCCTCTGGGGCCCAAAGCAGTGGAAGAGTGCCCCCGCTAAGCACCTGGAAGACACACTGGGAGCCTTTTGAGGTCACTGCCTGCCCCCTGCTCCGGAACTCCCCAAGGCTGGTCCAGAGAGGGTGAGTGTTGCCAAGGTCACACAGAAGCCATTTGAATGGATTCACCATTCAAGGGGAGGGGCCTTTATCTTCCCAGATAAGAGGCCCTGAATGGGCCTGGAAGGCCTTGTGGCCTCAGATTTGGGTGACGCCTCGGGGTAGGAGGAGAGGGCCAGAGCTGGGCTGGCTCAGGCTGACCATAAAGCACCCACTTCTCCCAGTGCCTCAGCCTGAGTCAGCCTGGGGCTGCGGCTGCTTCTGAGTTCATCGCCTGCCTGCCCGCCTGCTGCCCAGCCTTGGAGCTCCCCCCGGGCACAAGGCAGGTCCGTAATAATGACTTGGTGATAATGCCAGCTGTGTGGTGAGCTGTGCCCACGTGCCAAGCATTCTCTCTGCCTTCATTCATTTGATCTTCCAAACAGGCCTGGGAAGTGGGCAAGGCAAGACCTGTGAATGAAGAAGTTCAGAGAAGCTGCAGAAGTTGCCCAAGTCCACACAGCCAGGAACAGAAGAGATGGGTCTTCAGGCCCCAACGCTGTGCCTTTTGCCATCATGCAGTAGACAGGCTGAGCCTGCTCTGCAAGACCTGGGCTGGGTCTGACGGTCTCTGTCCCCGTTGGGATTTGAGGGGAGGCCCTTGAAGGCATTTTCTTGGAATAGGGACCCAGGAGTGTCTGTGGGATAAGGGCCAGTGTGTGTTCTGTGTCAGTCTTTGTGTTGGCCAAAAGGGGAGGACAGACGAAGAGCTACAGGACCCCAGAGGAGTGAGTGCCTGCCTCTGCCTGAAAGGTCAGGATGGGTTTCCACAGAAGAGGCATCCGAAAGAGGCTATGAAGGTGAAGAAGGCATTCCAGGCAAGAGGTATGGCGTGGGGAAAGGCTGGGAGGCCTGAAAGAGCATGGCATGTGCTAGGAGCTGGAGCAAAGAGTGTGAAGGACTCAGGGATGAAAGGAGCTTGGAGGCCAGCGTACAGGCCTTGCACACCCAGCTGGAGCTGACCTCTTCCTGAGTTTAAAGTGGAGTCACTTCTTGGCTTCCCAGGTGGTGCAGTGGTAGAGAATCCTCCTGTTGATGCAGGAGATTCAGGAGCCATGGGTTTGTTTCTGGAATAGGAAGATACCCTGGAGCAGGAAATGGCATCCCACTCCAGTATTCTTAGCTGGAAAGTTCTATGGACAGAGGAGCCTGATTGGCTACATATAGTCCATAGGGTTGCGGAGTCGGACACAACTGAGCAACTGAGCATGCAGAGTGGAGTCCTGTGCATCTCTGCCGTGGTGGCCCAGACCCGCTGGGACCCAGACCAGGCCTGGCTTGGGTGGTGGTGGTGGTGGGGGTACTGAATTCCTTCTAGGGCCTTCTCCGGACTATCAGACAAGCCTCAGATGGTGGACACCACAATCTGGGGAAGAGCTGCCCAGTTTATTTTGGTACCTGAGAACAAAGCCACCTGGTGGCCACCTCATTCCTACAAACTCAGGGCAAGCCTCTGACCCTGACACAGAACAGATCCAAAGAACTCCACCTGTTCTGAAATCAGGCTGTCAGAGGAGAGAGGCCAGGCTGGCAGAGGGAACATGGCAGGGCCCTTCCTGCTCCCTCACTTTCCCAAGGAGTACAGGCAACTCCGTGCTCCCCAGACCCCAGGGGAGGCCCAGACGAGTATGGCTTGGCCTGGCTGGTGACCCCAGGCTTAGCGTGTCTCCTCTCGGTACTTTGGTGTTATCCTAGATGACCAAAGGTGGTTCGAAGGCTTGTTGAACCAAACCTACCTTTTCTTCCACAGATCACACTTGAACCTTCAGTGCAATTTCCCTGACAATCCCTTGAGGGCGTCGTCACAGTCACCCCACCTTACAGGTGAGGGATTAGAGGTTTAGTGAGGTGATGTGAGGGACCTGGGCTCAACCACCAAGGGTCAGGGCACAGTGAGAACACCCGCTGGGCACCAGACATTTCAATCCGCACTTTAGCATATAGGGGATACCTGCAGATTCTGGAAGCTTACAGTTCATATTTAAATCCTAGCTCTGCAGCTGGCTAGCACTTGTGCCTGGGTGAGTGCTCAGTCGCGTCCGACTCTTTGCAGCCCCATGGACTGTAGCCCACCAGGCTCTCTGTCATGGATTCTCCAGGCAACAGTACTGGAGTGGGTGCCATGCCCTTCTCTAGAGGATCCTCCCCACCCAGAAACTGAACTCATGTCTCCTGCCTCTCCTGCACTGTGGGCAGATTCTTTACCACTGAGCCACCAGGGAAGCCCACTAGCACCTGACCTCAAGCAAATCAGTGTCTGCGCCTTAGTTTCCCTACCTATGAAATGATGATAACAGTATTTCCTCATAGGGTTGGTGTAAGAATATGGGAAAAGAACTCATATCAAATGCTTAAAATGGTAACTGGCACATCCCCATTTTGCAGATGGGGAAACTGAGGCTCAAAGACAAGCAGTGTCTGCATCTACGCCTTATCCCCAGCCTGCCACCTGTGCCTAATCATGCGCCCACCCCCATGGGGTGGACCTGGCTATCGCGGGGACCAACATGTCCCCCAGTGCCTCTTGCTTTCCCGCCTGTTTCGGGAAATCCTGGGACTGGGGGCCCCTGGAGAGCGCGGAGCAGGTGAGTGAGCAGAGGACGCCAGGCGGCGGTGTCTGGCCCGCCCCCGCCTCCCGACCAATTTTGGGCAAAGCAGCCGCTGTGGCTGCGGCTCTACGTGCAGGCGATGAGTCAGCGCGCAGGAATGCGCAGGACGCTTTGTTCTCTGCTCTGCCGACTCTGCGAAGGAACGTGCTGGGGCCCGGGTGTGGTGGGCCTGACATCACAGATCGGGCAGCGCCGCCACGTGCCGCTGGGGACTCAGGTCTGAGCTGCCCTGCTGGGGACCCCAGGAGACCTCAGGAAGGCCAGCCCTCTTCCCAAGTCTCAGCCGCTCTGGCTCTAAAAGGCTCTGGCAGCCGGAGCTCCCCGTGTGGGTCACAGGACAGCACCTCCTGGGGGCAGGGCTGGTGGATGGGAGGAGAGGTCGCTTAGCCACAGCGAGACCCCCAGGGTCCCCTGGGGGCACTGCGTGGGGTGCAGGGCCTGTTCTCTACATGAAGCTGGTATGGGAGAAGTCCCGCCTCCTTGTGTGCCTCCCCCAAGTACTGCCCCTCTCTGGACCCCGGTCTGTCAAGCTGACAAGTGGGGTGACTCTGGCTTCTTGTTTTTTTTTCCTCCCCTAAGTCCCGTGCTGGACGATGAGATCTCAAGTCCAGATGTGCCTTGGGAAGGAGTACAGAGGCCTAGAGAAGTCTTTGGAAACTTCAGGGGGTGGTGGTGGGGGGGCGCCTGAGAGGCTTTTTGTGCCAGGTCATGCTTTGATCTAAGTTCGATGCCATTGGATGATGAGAACAGCCTTGAGTGGAAGGCACTGCTGTTTGAAGAACCAGAGGCACAGAGGCGCAGTCATCTGCCCCGGGGGCAGTGTGCCTGGGTCCCTGTTCTTCCTGAGAGTTGGAGGGCAGGCTCGACTCCCCAAGGCAGCCCTGGTGAGTGTAGCGTGATGCATTGAGGCTACACATCTGGTTGTCCCCAGAAGCAGCAGTGGTAACAAGTCAGAATCCTTCTGCCCTGTGTGGCCTTGGGCATGTCACTTGCCTCCTGGTCCTCCCATGACGACACTGTCATTTTCCCATTTTTTGCTCCCCAGCAAGTAAATGGCCAAGTCTATAAATAGAACCTGCAGGGGGCAGGCAGCATGGCCAGTGGAGTATAGGGAAGGTCCCCAGATGGATTTTTTTCAAGCACTAACTCCCTTTTTCCTTCCCTCATCCATGAGGTCCTGAGCAGCAGGGCCTAGCCTGTTCCTCCCCAGCAGTTCCACCCAGCAAATAGCTAGAGCTGGAGGGTGAGGGACCGGGTTGGCTCGGGGGCCTTTCACAGGAGGCCGCCGCTTGTCACCCTGGCCTCAGAGACTCAGGAACTGGAGGCAGGTCTCCGCTGGGGCCCTTGCCAGCCCTGCCCCCAGCTGAGTCTCTTCTGGAACTCCGGTCTCTGCCCCTCCTAGGCCATGTTTTCTACATGAAGATGGAGAATGACCTCTCTCCACCCCAGGGCTGAACTTGCAGAGGCCATGTCCCACCTTCGTGCCTGCCATTTCTTGGAACCCTGACATATTCCCCAGCTCAGCTGGTCCCCAGGGATGGGTGCTGCCAGAAGAGGCCAAAAGCCCGGATGGCTCTCAGCATCCCCCTGCCATCTCTATGTAGCTGTGACCTGGGAGAGCCCTCTCTGCCACCTGGGCTGGAGATCCCTGCATGTGGGACAGTGGCTTTCATGTGCCAGCAGTGTTTCAGCCTCATTTGCAAACCTCTCCTCCAGGGTGTGAGATGTGCCCCTTGACAGAGGTCGCATGGCTCAGTGGTTAGGTACTGGTGTCTGGAGTCAGCCAGCTAGGGAATCTGGGTAGGTGATGCCGCCTCTGCCCCTCAGATTCCCCATCTGTACATGGGAGCAGGGGCCCTTTTGTTTGCACTCAGGGAGTTGCTAGATGCAAGTGCCTTACCTAACATACACTGGCTGCTGACTCAGTATGAGTCCTGCCTTAAGAGTTCTAGTGACTTCCATACTGTCTCCGTCATTTCTGACTTGAGCCAATGATGACAGTATGGGCCTAGAGGCTGTCATACAGAGTGAAGTCAGAGAAACAAATACTGTATATTAACATATATGTGTGGAATCTGGAAGTAATGGTGTAGGTGATCTCATCTATAAAACAGAAATAGAGACACAGATGTAGAGAACAAACGTTTGGACACCAAAAGGGGAAAGAGCGGGGGATGATTTGGGAGATTGGGATTGACATATATACACTATTGATACTATGTATAAAATAGATAACTAATGCAGAGTACATCATGAGAAACGCTGGGCTGGAGGAAGCACAAGCTGGAATCAAGATTGCCGGGAGAAATATCAATAACCTCAGATATGCAGATGACACCACCCTTATGGCAGAAAGTGAAGAGGAACTGAAGAGCCTCTTGATGAAAGTGAAAGAGGAGAGTGGAAAAAGTTGGCTTAAAGCTCAACATTCATAAAACGAAGATCATGGCATCCGGTCCCATCACTTCATGGCAAATAGATGGAGAAACAGTGGAAAATGAGAAATTTTATTTTTGGGGGCTCCAAAATCACTGCAGATGCATAAATTAAAAGATGCTTACTCCTTGGAAGGAAAGTTATGATCAACCTAGACAGCATATTAAAAAGCAGAGCCATTACTTTGCCAACAAAGGTCTGTCTAGTCAAGGCTATGGATTTTCCAGTAATCATGTATGGATGTGAGAGCTGGACTATAAAGAAAGCTGAACGCTGAAGAATTGATGCTTTTGAACTGTGGTGTTGGAGAAGACTCTTGAGAGTTCCTTGGACTGCAAGGAGAGCCAGCCAGTCCATCCTAAAGGAGATCAGTCCTGAGTGTTCATTGGAGGGACTGATGTTGAAGCTGAAACTCCGATACTTTGGCCACCTCATGAGAAGAACTGACTCGTTGGAAAAGACCCTGATGCTGGGAAAGACTGAGGGCAGGAGGAGAAGGGGACAATAGACGATGAGATGGTTGGATGGCATCACTGACTCAAATGAACATGAGTCTGAGTAGACTCCAGGAGTTGGTGATGGACAGGGAGGCCTAGCACGCTGCAGTCCATGGGGTCACGAAGAGTCGGACACGACTGAGTGACTGAACTGAACTGAACTGAATGCGAATCTACTCAGTAGTAGCAGAAAGTAGGGAGCTCTGTTCGGCGCGCTGTGGTGACCTAAATGGGGAGGAAATCCAAAAAAGAGGGGATATATATATACATATTGCTGATTCACTTTGCTGTACAGAAAAACTAATACAACACTGTAGACCAACTATATGTTAATAAAAATCAGAAAAAAAAAAAAAAACCAACAACAACCCACTCCTCTTCTGTTGATCTCTGTGGTCATAGATTCTTCTGGGTCATAGATTCTCCCCATAGTTTCTTCTGTGGTCATAGATTCTTCCCCAGTGAGGAAGAAAGACCCCAAGCCAAGATTGACCCCTTCCAGCTGAGACCAGGCCACTGCAGCCCAGAGACCCTGTGCTCTGCCAGGCAGCAAGGCTGTGCAGGTAGAGCCGGCTGGCTGCCTTGGATGGAGAATGGTGGTCTGTGCAACCCTTCGGCCTCCGAGTCCTAGAGCTGAGGACACGGGGTGATGACAGAGGAGACTGGAGCAAGTCAGAGTCTGCAATGCTCCCCCGCACTTCCTGGCGCCCTAGGGCCCCACCTCGGCCTGGAACGCCTGCCTGGATTCCTGCCCGTGTGGCTTCCCCTGGGCCTCTCCCTCACGTCCGCTGGCAGAGCATCCCCAGCTGTCTGCATTCCTCTGCTGTGGAGACGGCCACCTCAGGGTCAGGCCTGGCTAGGACACCCCTGACTGTGGGAGCGTGCGTGCTGGTGAGGTGTGCAGGGACACACCTGTGGGCACCAGCCTCTCCGAGCTCGCACACAGCTCGCACCTGTGTGTCCACATACGCACGCATGCGTGTGTGCAGGAATGTGGAGAAGGGGCCTGTGTGGATATGCACGAGGGCATGAAGAGTACAGGGGGAGCTTGCGGATCTCTGATGGCCCCAGGGACCCATGGGCGTGAGCTCACACATGATGTAGGGGCTGGTGAGTGTTTCCCATAACTGAGAACCCTTGCATGTGTGAGGGTCATGCCCCTCCCCTGGGCTCAGCTCATAGCCACTGAGAGAAACTGGAGGAAACAAGAGAAGGGGCTCAGGGAGAGCTCAAGCATAGAGTCCCTTTGCCTGGCTGAGCTGAGAGTTTCACACTTGTTCCCCTGTTTAACCCTCACACCAGTCCCAGGAGGGATAAAAGTGGAATCTGAGGCTTGGGGAGGGCCAGTTACTTGCCCAAGGTCACACAGTCTGTAAGTGGTGGCAAAGTGAAAGTCACTCAGTTTTGTCTGACTCTTATAGTCTATGAAATTCTCCAGGCCAGGATGCTGGAGTGGATAGCCTTTTCCTTCTCCAGGGGATCTTCCCAACCCAGGGATCGAACCCCTGTCTCCCACATCACAGGCAAATTCTTTACCAGCTGAGCCACAAGGGAAGCCCATAAGAGGTGGAGCCAACCTTCAAATCCATGTCTGCCTGACTCTTGAAGCTCTCAGGCAGAGCGGGGAGCTGCTGCAGGGGTCACAGAACAGGAGGACCAATGCCCCGGACAGCTCAGGGCTGCACTCTTCCCTTGGAGGGCAGTAGACTTCGAGACCCCCACCCATGCCTCTTGGGCCCAGGCTCCCACCTGCCCCAGGGGCTGTATCGTAACAAACATGCGTGTGGAGTCATTGCTCTGCGTCAGGCCCTTGGTAAGTGCTTTGTACTAATCTCACCTAATCCACCCCAACACTCTGAGAGGTTGGTATTATTATCAGGCTATTGTTATTATAACGATATGTAAATAATACATCTACATATATGTGCCTGTGTGCTCCATCACTGAGTCATTTCCGACTCTTTGTGACCCTATAGACTGTAGCTCGCCAGGCTCCACTGTCCATGGGATTTCCCACTCAAGAATACTGGTGCCTCTATGCATGGTAAGTCACTTCATTCGTGCCTGACTCCTTATGACCCTATGGACTATATAGCCCACCAGGCTCCTTTGTCCATGGGATTCTCCAGCAAGAGTACTGGAGTGGGTTGGCATTCCCTCCTCTAGAGGATCTTCCCCGCCCAGGGAACTGAACCTGCATCTCTATGTCTCCTGCATTGGCAGGCGGATTCTTTACCACTAGCGCCACCTGGGAGACCCAAATGTGGGTAGACACACATGTCTACATGTATTAATACATACGTGTATATACATATATGTGCGTGTACATATCATGTACATACATATAACATCATACTTGTGTTCAACTCTTTGCGACTCCATCGACTGTAGTCCACTAGGCTCCTCTGTCCGTGGGATTTTAGTATTATAGACAAATTATTTGGGCTTCCCTGGTCGCTCAGTAGTGCTAAAGAACCCACCTGCCAATGCAGGAAGTGCAAGAGACATGATACAACCCCTGGGTCGGGAAGATCCCCTGGAGGAGGAAATGGCAACCCACTCCATGCTTGCCCCCAAATTTCCATGGACAGAGGAGCCTGGTGGACTACAGTCAAAAGGGTTGCAAAGAGTCGGACACAACTGAGTGACTAAGCACAAGAATACTGGCGTGGGTTGCATTTCCTTCTCCAGGTAATCTTCCTGACTCGGGGATTGAACCAACGTCATTACCATTGAGCCACCCAGAGGAGCCCAAGTAATACTGTATATATTATTTATTATGTAGAATAATAATTCTTATATTCTCATATTAGAGATGAGGAAATCGTGGCGCCAACATGTTAAGAAACTTGCCCCACATCTCATGGCTGAAAATGGTGGAGGGGGATATTGAGCCCAGGCAATTTGGCTCCAGAGTCCCAGTGCTGAAGCCCTACACGTGTGTGGCTTGGGTCAGCATTTCCTAGTGCTTGAGCCACCAGCTTCATCCCCTTTCTGCTGGATGGTCTCCAACTCTACCCTACATGCAGGCTGAAGGGCGTTGAGGGCCGGGGGTACCAGGTCCCCATCTCACAAATATGGAAACTGAATCTGGACTGGTGTGGTGCCTGGGCCTGATAAATTGACTCCCCCAGTGCAGCCCTAGCGTCACCGGCTCCTAACCTGCTGTGGGATGTGAAGCGGGTGCCCTGCTCTCTCTGGGCCTCAGTTTCTGTCCTGCCCCCAGAGGGCAGGCAGGAAGGGCTGTCCCGAAGTTTGCAGGCAGGGCGTCCTGGGAACAGGCGGGGCAGACCTGGCAGCAGACACCGAGGGGGCAGGAGGGTGAAGGTGAGACCGGGCCAGGGCTGAAGTTGAGGTTCGGAGCCGGTTTTCCCAGGCTGTGTCTGAGTAATCCTGTGTCTATATTTATCTCTTCTTTTCTTGGTTGAGCAAACAGAGACCGATGCCAGCCTGGCCTGCCACCCCCCAGGCTGGCACGTTTCTCTCACCTGCCGGGTGGCCCTGGGGAGTACCGCAGTCTTGGCTTTGAGCTCGGCTTGGCCCACGTAGGACACACAAGGATGTTGGAACCCAGTGACTTCCATGACAAATCTAATTGACGGTGGTGGCCTGGGACGCTCTGCAGGGGCCACAGCATGCTTGGGCAACCCTGTCCAGGGCCTGGGCAGTGTCTGTGCACGGGGGGTCTGGGAAAGCCCAGCCAATTCAGGAACAAAGGGCCCCCTTGGACGTCCCTGGTGGTCCAGCGGTTGGGAATCTGCCTGCCAGTGCAGGGGGCCCAGGTCGATCCCTGGTCCGGGAAGACTCTATCTGCTGCGGGGCAGCCGGGCCCGTGCACCACCACTGCTGAGACGCGTGTGCTCTAGAGCCCGTGCTCCACAACAGGAGAAGCCGCCGCTATGGGAGACCCATGCACCACAACGGAGAGTAGCCCCCAGTCGTCACCACCAGAGAAATCCTGTGCACGACAACGGAGCCCCAACACGCCAGAAATAAAGAAAGAATAAAAAGGTGCGTATTTTAAAGAAAGGGTCCCCTTATCTCAGACAGTGACTTTCTCACCTCCATCCACACTTCAGTGTAAATGGCAGCCCCTGGTCCCTCCAAGATCTGAAATTTCTAGAGATCTAGAGTTAGCCCACTCTGGGGCTGAATCCTGGCACTCTGGTTTCAGACAAATAACCTCTCTGTGACTTGATTTCCTTGCTTGCCAAACAGGGCCAATGGTTTCTACTCCTCAGGGGTCCTGTGAATTCATAACACTCAGGTGTTATGCACTGATGGGATGGGCTCCACTGGGCAGGGGTCACCGGCCCCCACCTGCTCCCACCATCCAAGGCCCAGGTCCATGGCAGTGACAGTGGACCCACAAAAGACCACCAGGGGGGCTGTATGTGCCTGACTCTCACAACACGCACTTAGTAATGGACGCCCCAGTTCTGAGACGTGTGTGCAGCCTTAGACCCTGGATGCGTTAGGTGAGTTGGGACTTGGACCCTGAGAAGACTTCAAAAGGGACCAGATACTCACTGTGCTGAGCCCCATCTCCATGGTGAATGGGGAAGGACAAGCAGTCAGTCAGGCCAAAGGGATGATGGGAACAGAAGAGCATCTTACAGAGAGATATAGCTCAGCCTGGGCCGGATCTGGGCTCCATCCCCAGCCCCAGCCAGGATCCCTGATGGTCGGCTAGGTCTTTGCCCTGATTCTGGCCTCTGCCTAGCAGTGCCACCTTCCTGACCTTGGGGAACCCTGGGCCCAGTGCACGTGCACCGCAGCCCTGCCTGCTTCCAGGTTGGATTAGGCAGAGTCCGAGGACGTGCCGGGCTGGCAGGCTCCCGGGCGGGGCGGCTGCCGACGCTGGGGCTGCCCTGTGGTGGCTCGAGATAGGGCTGCAGCAAAGCCTTGTATGGCTCTGGCGGAGTAGCTCAGCGGCAGCACCGATTGGCTGGGCTGGCACTCCCAGCCAGGGTTGCCTGGGCCCCAAACCACGGTAACCAGAGCCGCCGCCGCCGGGAGCTAGTGGATTAGCACGGCTGCCTGCCCACCTGCCTGTCCACCACCAGGGCTGCTCTTTTCCTTTCCTAAAAAGGCAGAGCTGGGCAGGTGAACTCGGGCCTGGGGTAAGGAGGGGTGGGTGGGGTGGTCCAGGTGGCTCTGCTGAGGGTTTGGGAATCCTAGCTCTGGCCTTGGGCCAAGCTCTTCCTGGCTCTGGACATCAGCTTTCTCATTTATAAAAGGGGGAGGTTGGTAGCTGGGTCTCTGTAAAGTGGCTGAGGCTGTGATGGAATTAAAGGATATGTCTGCTGGGGTCCTCCAACCCAGATTTCAGGACTAAGAGGTAGCCAAGAGGCCCAGATTCGCTTTCCATAGTACCAACCACTCCCTGAACGTGCGGGCCTGGTTTTAAGTCTCTGCTCTGCCCCTGACCACTGTGGCCTTGTGAGCAGCATCACCTGTCCAAGTCCCAGGCTTCCTCCTCTACAAAGTGACGAGGTGATAAGTCTCTTCCTGGGCCAGATGGCAGTGTAAATGCCCCATGCAGGGCAGCCCTGGGCTGCTCCCTCCTCAGTCACCCCCATCCTTACTTGACTCTTCTTGCTTCCTGTTTCTCCCTGCTCATGCCCATCTCAGGCTGGCCTGCCTTCTGAGGCCATCCTGCGAGCCGTGATTTGTCCCTGAGAATCTCTAGGAGTAAGCATGGTCTCCAGGTCCTAAGCCCAGAGTGGGTCTAGGCCTAGGAGAGGGCCCAGTCCCGGATGGGGAGTGGCAAGGCTCGGCCCAAGCCTTCCTGAGGTTCTGGGTCAGGTGCGACCTGGGTCGGTGGCCCTGCCGCTTGCCAGGGTGCAATCTTGGGCTCTACTCTTCTGTGAAGTGGAGGTAGGTGCCCTATCTCCCTCACTCCAAAAGGGGAATTGCCTCGTGAATTCCAGAGAGGCCATGGGAGGCCTGGTGTGAGTGACAGGTGGGCCTGGGCGCCAGCAGCAGGCTGGGGAGTCAGGTTCTTCAGAGAGTTTGCATGCACTTGGCGTGCTCTCGAGCACTGGAATCCCAGCCCCTGTGTCTGATGGCCCATTCCTGCACCTTCAGCCTCAGACGCGGGAACCTAGGGGCCTACCCTGGATGGCTGCTGAGAAGCCAGGCAGCTGCCGGGAAGAAGCCTTGGCCTGGGCCTACCTCCTCCCCTGGGTTCCTGGGGAGAAGGAGGTGAAGAGTCTGAGGTCCAGGGCTCCTCTGGGGCCAGAGCACAGGGTGGAGATGAGAGGGAGGAACTTGGGGCTCTCAGAGGCGCTGCACTAGAGTCAGATTAGAGTCAGTCTCACAGAGCCTCTAACCAGGCCTGCGTCTTTGGTTGGTGGGGGTCCTTTTGTTTTTAATATTACTTTCTTTCTTTATTTTTGTTCATTTGGCTGCACAGAGTCTTTGTTGTAACTTGGAAAGTGGATCTTTCCGAGATCCACTCAGGATCTTGGATCTTCTTTGCAGCTTGTCGGATCTTTAGTTGTGCCATGCGGAATCTTTAGTTGAGGCATGGAGACTCTCAGTTGGAGCATGTGGGATCTAGTTCCCTGAACAGGGATCCAATCTGAGACCCCTTGCATTGGGAGCACAGAGTCTTAGCAGCTGGACCACCGGGGAAGTCCTTGGTGAGGGCTCTTTGGAACTTCCACTTTCTTCTCTAAAAATGGGGACCATAAGTCTCATCTCCCTGGGCTGTCATTGGGGACTATAAATTGTTGTTGTCGTTTAGTCAGTCGTGTCTGCTCTTTTGAGACCCCAAGGACTGTAGGCCTCCAGGGTCCTCTGTCCGTGGGATTTCCCAGGCAAGAATACTGGAGTGGGCTGCCATTTCCTACTCCAGGAAATGTTCTTCCAAACACAGGAACTGAACCTATCTCTCCTGCATTGGCAGGTGGCTTCTTTACCACTGAGCCACCCAGGAAGCCCAAGGACTATAAATAGGGCTTGTAAAATGCTGGAGGCCAGACTTGGCTCCATTCTGTGCTCTTCTCCCGGGCCTTTCTGGGATTCCACTTTCCCACTGGTCTCGACCGAAATTCAGAATCTCCCCAAGGACTCGCTCCCAGACAGCTGCTCTTTGCCTTCACACCCCGTGATCAAAATGCTAGGGGCCATCTTTCCTTCTGGGCCTCCTTCCACACCATTATTTTTTCACTCCCTGTGAAAATCCAGCACCTTTGAGGCCGATGCCATGAGGCCCTGTCCCTGCCCCCATCCGATCGTTGACATCTGCTCAGCCATGGGTGTTTCTGACACTGAGGAGTCGTATCCTCGTGTGACTGTTACACATATTCCTCATCTCTGTCACTGGGCACAGCCATATGACCGGCTTTGGCAGGTGAAATTTGAAAGGAGAGATGTCTTTTCCCATGTCGAGCATTTAGTTGTCAATGCAACATTTCACAGCTCTCTCCTTTTTTCTGCCTCTGAGGTCACAAGAACACGGGATAAAGCGTCCATCAGCCTAGGTCTCCAAATGATGAGGATGAGTACAGTTCAGCTGCTGACCCACATCGGACATATGGCAGAAGGGAAAAGTTCAGCTTTCATTGTTTTCAGTTCCTGAGTTTCTGGGTTGCTTGTTTCTGCAGCGTGACAGCCCATATCCTGGACTATAAAGCCTAGCTCACAGCCTGCATTTCCAGTCCAGCCCTGCAGTCAGCAGAGATGAACATACAGGTCGCCGGCACCATGGATACGCGCTTCCCAGCCTTTTCATCTCTTGTGCCCAGCACCCACGCCTGTGTGGCCCACACTGCCTTCACCACAACTGTCCTGCCTCTGGAGTAATGAACAGTTTCCAACCTTTTCTTCTCTGTTCTCATCCAAAATCCCCAGTCACTTGACCACTGGCCTTTTTCTGTGTCAGCCACCCCTGTTTGCATCCTTCCCAGCCTGTGAATTCAGGGCTATCTGTAACCTCACCTCTTCATCGGCCAGTTCTCTCACCTCCCATACTCCACGCTTCTGTCCCTTGGCCGGGTAAAACCTCCAACTGGAATGAACCTACTTGGCTGCCCTCTCCACGCCTTTGAGCACCACTGAACAAACCACACCATTTAGCAGGAGCAGCGCCACGCTGGTGATCCTTTCCCTGGCCAGCTTTCTCCCGCTCCCCTCTCAGGCCATTCACACTTTCTCAAGTCTTCGGTCCACACCACCCACCCTCCACAGCCCCCTACCCCATACTGGAGCTTCCTCTTCCCCTCTCAGGAGGTGATAGAGAAAATTCCTTGGCAGAAATGCTCTCAACTTCCTGTCACTGCTGTCACTTGCCCCTCTTCCCTTGGGGGTCACACTGGGAGAAATTTCTGCATCTGGTACTTACATCTCCTCCTAATCAAGCAGGCTGGGGTCTCACCACCTCATTCCCATCTCCCTTCTTCCCTGGACTCCTTGCTGCCCTCCAGCTGCTGCCCCAGCTCTCCCCTGCCCTCCTCCAGGTCCTGGGAGGATGTCTGGGTCTGCCGTCCCCACTTCCTTCTTCTCCTTACTCCCCAGCCGCCACCCTCTGCCTCCACAATCCATTCAGCACTGGCAGTGTTTAGGTGTTTACGAAGGGCCTGCAGGCCAGGAGCTGGACTAGGCCGGCTTTCCCCAAGTCAGCAATGATCCTCCTGCCGCTGAAACAGGCAGACCCTCTTAGGTTCTTAGTGCTAAACTTGTGTCCAGCATTTTACCCCGAAGCCCTCTCTTGATTCGGCCACGTACCTCTTCTTCTGTCTGCTTCTTTTGTGGCTTCCCCTCCACTCCACCTCCACCTGCAGCCCTCCCCACAACCCGCCCGGCTCCAGAGCCCACAGGAGTTTTAGGACTTACTCTGTATGAGAGCTTTGTTCTCTCCTGTAGCAACAACTATGGCCACTGGGACTGAGGAATTAATGATGTCATTATTTGCTTAAGGATGGCCTCTCCCATTAGAATGAAAGTTCTTTGAAGGCAGGGTGGTCTGTTTTGCTCACTGTTGTATCTGATGATTAGTCCCTCACTGGTGTGAGCAAGTCGTTGTTGCATACAGAAGGTGGGGACCTATACCTGTCTTTTTCATCCTTGTAACCACAGTACCCTGTGTGAGGTCTGCTCAGAGGACATTTGTTGAAGCCTTACCATGTTCAAGGTTCTATTAACCATGCTGTATACATGCTTCCCAGGTGGTGCTAGTGGTAAAGAACCTGCCTGCCAATGCAGGAGACGTAAGAGCCGCAGGTTTGATCCCTGGGTCAGGAAGATCCCCTGGAGGAGGGCATAGTAACCCACTCCAGTATTCTTGCCTGGAGGATCCCCATGGACAGTGGAGCCTGGTGAGCTATACAGTCCATAGGGTCACAGAGTCGGAAACGACTGAAGTGACTTAGCACTTAGCACATATACTCTCTCATTTAATCCTCACAGGAAACCCTCCACTTCACAGAACAGGAAACAGAAGCCCAGAGAGGTTTTGTAACTTGCCCAGTGTCACACAAGCAGTGAATAACTGTCACGATCAGTTTCCAGGTCTTACCTTGCAGTGAGCTCAGTGGTGGCCCCTCAAAGGTAAGTCCATGTCCCAATCTTTGGAACATGTAAGTGTGACCTCCTTTAGAAAAGAAGTGTGTGCAGACATACTTAAGTTAAAGATCTAGAGATGAGATCATACTGAATGAGGGTATTCCCCAAGTCCACTAACGAGGACCCTTAGATGGGACACACAGAGAAGGCAGCGAGAACGAAGGCAGAGGCAGGGATGAGAGTGATAAGACGGCAAACCAGAGGCCAAGGATGGCCTGCAGCCACCAGAAGTGAGGACAGAGGTCTGGAGGTCTGGGACAATCCTCCCTCAGAGCCTCCCAAGGAACCTTGATTTCAGACCTCTGGCCTCCAGAAATGTGAGAGGACACATTTCTGCTGTTTTAAGCCATTTAGTTTGTTCATTTGTTCCAGCAGCCCTAGGAAATGAATATAGACCCCAAACCACATGGCCATGTACCTGAGCCTCCTGCCAAGCCTGGAAGGGAGGGGCCCTTGGAATCCCAGGCTGTGTGACTATGGCCTGGCCACTCACCTTCCCTGGCCCTGATTTCTCTGTAGCAAAAGAAGCACTTGGGATTCCGAGTGTCCTTCCAGCTCTGACATTCTACAGCCCTAAGAAAAATCATGAGCCGGGCAAGCAGGCCTCAGTTGGGATTTTCAAATTTATTCCAACGTGCTGTTTTTTTTTAAAAAATATCCTCAGGCTGAACACTCAGCCAGAGCTATAATAAAGGCAATTATTATACTTGTAAAAACTTCTCATTCACAGTACAGATGTAATTTACAACAAAGGTCACACATCAATACTGAGCAGTATTTTCTTTTTGTACATCAGACTCTGTGCTTTAGACCTGTGGGAGTTTTTGTTTTTGTTTTTTTTTTCCTTTTGCACTGATATATATACCATACCGACATTGCAAGATGCAAGTAGAGAAACTGGAGTTTAAATAAAATTACAGGCAAAACTACCCCATCCCAGTGTGGTTGCTGTACATATCTACAGTACAATTTTTGGAATGTATTGCCATTTAAGAACATAGAAACTCTCTACAGACAATTTCACATATGGAATACATACACCTTTTGGGGGAAAAAAGGCAAATTTCTATCTTACAGAGAGTGTGTTATCTTACATTTGCCTACACATTTCTTTTTTCTGTTTCTTTTCTCTTCCTTTTTTAACACTAGGCTTAGTAAAGTGATCGTAAGTGCCGAAGCGGTTTTCTGATGGAAAGCAGACAGGACTTGCGACTCAGGAGCAGAATTGGTGGAACAGGTCTTTGGGAACTTTCTCCCCTTAGTCAGTGCTGCAGATCTGTCTCAAGGACGGTTGCCCAGGCAGGACTTTTAAGAGGTTTTGTCTGGAGAAAGGACTAGAAAGCAATTCAGCTCAGTTATCTTGCTTATTCTTATTCAAAAGGGTTGGGTGAGGGTGGAGCAGGGGCTACCGGGACCCAGAAATTAAATCTTTTAGACTTGTTAACACAGAGAGAGGTGGAAGGACCGCTGGGTCTGGAGGTTGGAGGTGACGGAGGTGGGACAGTGGGCAGCTTGCCTCTGTTGACTTCCTGGAGGGTCTTAGTGGTCGGGGCCTTGGCGGGTGGTGGGGCAGTGGAAGTAGGCTTATAAAAGGTGCCTTGGAGAGGAACAGGTTAGTGCCCAGGATGACCCTGAGCTTGTCCTGAGGGTGAAGGGCATCCTGGAGGGTAGGCCTGGGGCCAGCTGGCTTGGAATCCCCATGACAAGGGCTAGCTCTGAAACCCCAGCAAGTTGGTCTCCAGCCTCCAAGGCTGCCAACACCCAAGGACCAGAGCCAGCCTGTACCCAGGAATGACTGTCCTGCACATTTCAGCAGAACAAGCGACAGGTGTCTGTGCCAACCATTAACACTGCTTTCTCCACTGTGTCCCGTAACAGGGACAACAGTGTCACAGGCAAGCTGGAAATGTGCACGTGGCTGGGAGCAGGGCAGGAGGAGAGGCGGGTGTGATGTGAGTCTCTCCCTTATCATGCAGGTGTGCATGCGGGCTGGGAGCTCTGTGTTTGGGGGAGCAGGAGTGGAGTGTGGCAGAGGGGGTGAGAGCCATGCCCAGTGACACACAGCCCAGGCGGGTGGCTTCAATTCCATTTCTCTGGGTGCCTGTGTAGGGCAACAACCTTTTGGCTAGATTGCATTGTGTCTGTCATTGAGAAATGGGTCTCTGGTGATTCCTGGCCCCCACCCCCTCTGCCTGTGCCTGACTCTCCCCTGCTGGCCACCACCAGGTGGCCTCCAGGAAGGAAACCTTAGTAGTTGGCTGAGTATGATGCCCTGGGGAGAGCTGTGGGGCAGGGCTTGGAGGAGGGCCTGGCTACCCCCAAGGCCAGGGGCTACTCTAGCAGAGCCCCCTGTTTGCTGCTCTGTGGGTCGGGAGCTGGAAGATCTTGCCCAGGAAGATTTCAAGCCTGGGCTGAAGCAGTGCCCTCTGTCCAGCTCCCAGGCCTCAGCCCTTGAAATCTCCAGTCCTTAGGCAGCCACCTTCCCAAGCCCCTCACCTCCGCCCTGGGGTAAGGTTGGAAAGCAAGGGTGAGGAAAAACCCAGCCTCTGGCCTTTAGCCTCTAGCTCCTTTCAGCTGTCTGCCAGGACCCACCAGTGCCAGCACAGCCAAGGCTGGGCTGTTAGCCTTCTTCCAGGGGCACCAAGAGCTTCAGACCCTGGGTCAGGCAGCCAGGAAGTGCTGGTTAACCCTAGCCTCAGCACCCTGGAGCCCAGCCGCCCCCTCCCAGGGAAGCCCTTCCCTGTTGTCCCCTTTTTGTCTTAGCCAGAGGGAGATGAACCAGGTGGCCTGGCTAGTTTGTCCTGGCAGCAGAGTCCAAGGAGGGAAAGGTCCTGAACTGGTGGAAGAGGGAATTACGCCCAAGGGTAGGAGCCCACAGAGGTGCCTCTGCACAGCGCAGCCCTCTGCACCTTATGGTGTCCTGTCTAAACAACTTCAGCAGCCCAGGAGCCCCCTCTGGCCACAGGATTCATACAGCCTGGCTGAGGGATGAGGACCGGCCAAGGAAGTCCCTGCTCTGCGGCATTAGCACCTAGCCTGGCTGGGCTATGACCATGGTCCTTGTGCTTTCTCCTCCTAGTAGAGACAAAAGAAAATCATTTCTGGAGGTTGTGGAAAATCCCGCCTATCCTAGGGCTGGGTAAACAAGCTAGAGTTCAAGTTCTATATTTCAACTTGGGATTTTAATTTCTAGTCATGTTATTATTATTTATTATTATTTTTTTACAAAGCAGGCTTTTGCCCCAGAAAATAACAGGGCAGCTTCTTAAAGGAGGAGATGGGGATAAGGAATGAGGCACTAGTTTTTCTTGATTGCTTTGGAGAAGATTGAAATGACCTCGGACAATAGGAGGCTAGGGGAAATATCAAACACCGTTCTCTTTCTAGATATATATATACACATATATATGTATATATACACATATATAATTTTATTTTTTAAAAGAGATTTAAGCCAACCAATAGGAGGCCTGGGCAGTTCCCACCAGTCATGGTTCTGGGTACATCCTGGGGATAGTAGAGGCCTGACAGTGTGTGACACAGCAATAGGAGGACCAGTCCTGCTGCAAAGAGGTCCAGAAATGAGTCCTTGGAAACTTCCAGTGCCAAGTACCGGAAAAGCCCAGTCATGGAAGAAATAGAGCCCTTTGTACCCCAGGGACCAAATGTGAAATGAAGCCCAAGCCTGGCCTTGGGAATGGCAAGGCAATGCACCTTGGATCTTGACCCCCAGGGGTTAGGCCTTGTCTCTTCAGCCTTGTGGGTAGTTACTAGAACAAAGGCGCAGCAGCGGCTGGGGCCCTGAGAGCAAGGCCGAGGTCCGGTGCTCAGGAACCGGGAGACGGGTGGTCAGGGCTCCTTCCCCAGTCCAAAGGTTGAGGGCAGGATGCAGAGTAGATGTGCCGGGGTGGGGGATTTGTCTACGGGTCAAATGCCAGAAGGGGATCACGATTCAGACCACCAGGGAGTCTGGGAGCCCTGGGGACCCAACCAGTAACTACCTTCTACCTGCTCCAAATAGTTTGTGTTGAAATCCCAGGAAGATTTACCTTGTCTTTGGAAAAGGAAAGTTGGAGTTTCTGGGCCTGCCCGTGAAGTCTCCCAGCCTGCCCCTCTGCCTTGGGCCGCTGACCCTTCTGCTAGCAGCCAGGGGAGGCCACTAGCTGGGGTGGAATGAAGCAGCAATAAATAGGAACCATAAACTCTGTACATAGGAGTGCTTGCTTTTACATTTACTTATATGTTTTTAAAAGTTTCTTTTCTTTTCCCCTCTGTCTCTCCCTCAGTGCATCCCCTTTCTTTCAGCAACTGACTGCCTCTTGCCAGCTTTGTGGGTGGCTGCTGGTCTAGTGGCCCGGGGCGAGGCCCCATCTAAATATTCACAGCCTCAGTCTCCTCGTGAGTTTTTTTTTTTGTTTTATGTCTGTGTGTGTGTTGTTTGTTTCTTTTCAAGCAATGAAAGGTCATAGAAAAAGGCACAGGTAACTGCATACGAGGTGGGAAGATAAGACAGACGGGGGCTGAGCAGAAGCTGCTTGGAAAGATCAAAAGATGGGACACGGAGCCTGTGACAGCAAGATGACTCGAGGAAGTCGGCTGGAAATGTCTGTTGCCAACACCAGAAACCAGAAGCTGAAGTGGTCAGGGAGAGGCTAAGTGCTCTGGGGCCCTCGGTCCTCGGGCTGGTGTGGAGATGCCCCAGGCCCCCCACTTCCCAAGGGCTGGGGGGAGCCCTGACTGGTCCTGGGTTCCCCGGAGAGGTTCCTCCTCCGGGCTGGGAAGCGAGCAGCGGTCTCGGCCAGGCAGCCCACAGAACTGCTGCGGTCCAGCGGCGGGGTGGCGGAGGCCGCAGGGTTGGCCGGCAGCCGCGGTGACTCCAAGCGGGGGCTCCGGGACCCTGCCCGGTGGCCTGGGGGTGCCCGGGGTGAGGTCTCCGGTGGGGTGCGGGGGCTGTGCGTCGGCGCGGGCTCTGTGGGCACTTGGGCCGCACGGGGCTCCCAGTCGGGAGGTCTGCCCAGGCCCCCTCTCGTCCTCCCCCTCTCCATGGGGTAGTCCCTGGCCTCCAGCTCCGACGAGAGTGTGAATTTGGAGACCTTGGCCACGGGGGACACAGAGGCTGACGCGCTCTCGGTGGGGCTCCAGCGGCCTCGCTCCTGGGCCTCCCGGGACCCCGTCAGGTCGCTTCCGCCCCCCGAGAAGCCGCTGACCCAGGCTGCGCCGGGCCCGGGGAGCAGGATGGGGTGGGCCCCCGGCCGGGCCTGCACCATCTGGATCCCACCGATGGGGATCAGGGGGCACGGGGCGCGGGTCAAGCGCTGGGAGTGCAGAGGCAGGTGGCTGAAGATGTTCTCCGTCCGGGCCGGACTGTGGCCGTGGGAGTCATGGGGCGCCGAGAAGGGTCGGGAGAAGAGAGGATGAGCGGGGGCAGGCGAGCAGG
>SJXQ01002514.1:308198-324385 GCA_006408695.1 Aepyceros melampus
TCAGAGCGAGGTTAAACCACAGGTGGGTGCTCAAATGGAGACACACACGTACACAGAGGAAGGACTCTGCTCGAGCCCCCAAGGGCGGTGCCGTGACTTGGGGGGTGGGGTGAGAAGGCAGGTACGCAACCCCGGAAGCCACTCTGTCAGACTGCATGGAAGGTGCCAACCTGCTGGGGACACAACTTGGGTTGGGAGAGGCTAGACAGGACGCTGAGAGATGGAGGCAAGAAGGGAGGACCCCTGGCAGGGACCCCAGCAGCACAGGCACGAGTGTTAAGATGCCTGGAGAGATGGTGGGCAGGGCAGACTGGATCACCATCAGCCTTGAATGCCATGCCAAAAAGCTGAGACTTGGTTAAAGCTGTCTTAAAGGTAAACATAAAGTCTGAACAGAAGATACTTCCTTGGTGCCATGGGGAACAGTCTGCAAGAGGAGAAACTGGGTACACGACATGCGTGTTGTACGACAGGGATTCGAAGCCTTCTGGATGTAGAATCCATACACCCTGGTGGCTGTCTGGATGATGCAGGGGGCACCAGGCAGGAGGAACAAAGATTTCAACCTAGCCAGCTCAGGTGGTACCAGCCACGGCTTAGAGAGAAATGGTACAGGATTCTAGTCCTTAACTACTGAATGTGAGACGCTCATGAGAGAACTGAAGAAATGTCTACACACAACCAGAATTCCATGGGACTCAGGATGGGACGTGTAGCTTTGTGAGGAGGCAGGTGACTACTCAAGAGAGTATGAAAACAGAAAAAGGATAGTGAGAGGGCCCAGGAAGCACCCAAAGGGGAGGGTGGGTAGAAAGATGGCACCAAAAGCCACCCCCAAGCAGAGAGATCCTGATAAGGAACCAGCAGAGAATGTGATCGGGGAGCCAGAGAAAAGAGGTGAGAGGAGGAGGCAATCAGCAGGGTCCAGGTGATGGAGATCAGGGGAAGGGTGGCCCCTGGGCTCCCAGGACTTGGATAGGGCAGTTCTGGTTGGCCAGCCTGGAGCCTCTGACTTCTCTGCTCCTCAAGGCCAGTACTGGGGTTGTGCAGCTTGGTGGTTCCCAAAGGACCAAGTCCAGGGACAGGGGTGGGGCAGCTGTCCGGTGTCGGCTGGGCCCTCCTCCCCTTCCCAGCCCGGGCTCAGTCCATCCAGTCTGTGCTGGAGGTTGGTGGTCCCTTATAGGGATCTCTCTATAAGATCCCACCCCTTCCCCAGCAGCTTCAGGCCTCCACCTTTGGACACATCCACCACTGTGCACGCGAGCTCAGTCCTCTTGGTACCAAGCAACAGCAGCTCCCGCCCCCCAGGCCCCAGCCGGCTGCAGCGACTGCTCCATCTGCTTCTCTTCTCAGCCCAAGTCTGGAAAGGGCCATCCTGCTGGCAGTCACACCTCCTCGCCACCCCATCCCAGCTCCCCTGCTGACTGTTCCTGTCAATGTCACGGGCTGCTAAATCTGAGTGACAGTGGCTTTATCCTGTCAGCCCTGTTGCCTGCCATCTGGAGATACCTGCTGGCTTGGTGACCGGGTCTCCTCGGCAAGTTCCTTCTCTGCAGCCCCACGCTCCCCGCCGGTACCAACCTGCACGCTTCTCCCCTCACACCTGCCTCCAGGTGAGCTCCTCCACACACACCTGACTTTCCCCCTGGATGCTGAAGGCTCCTCTGTCTCTCCAGCTCTGACCGCCCTGCTGTACATCCAGCTGCCCTCTCGGCGTCTCCCTGGTGGTCTTCAGGCACCTTGCAGCCCACGTTCCCAGAATCCTGTTTCCACGCCCCCCACATGCACCACTGCCTCCTGGGTCCCCGCATCAGTAAATGGCATGCTCACCCGGTGGTGGCCAGGCCAGCATCCCTGGTGCCTGCACATCCCTCGGTCTTCTCGGTCAGTCCATCACCACGGCCTGTCAACGCCACATGGGACATGTGTTCCAGGGAGGCCCACCTCCGGCGGCCACAGGCCAGACCACCATCCTGTCTACTACCCTGCTGCATACCTTCTTCACAAGACAGCCAGAGGGGACTCTCCCCGAACACCACCCATCCTGCGCTCCTCCCAGCCCAAGGGCTCTCAAATGCCCCTCCCACTGCGCTCGGGATAAAGCCCCGCCCTCACTCAGTGTGAGCTGAAGGGCCTGGGGCACCTCCTGGTCCAGCTACCCCTCCAGCTCTTCTTCCCTGCGCGGCACTTCTCCGCCAACCACACCGGAAGTCATCCTGTGCCTCTGGGTCTCTTTCCTCTGGCCTCCCACCTGCCCCTCCACTTCCTCCCCCGACCCCGCCACCAGCTGCTACTGTCTGTCTCTCCTTCAGGGCTCTGCCAATAGGCCCCTTCCTGCAGAGCCCTCTCTCACACACCCACGGGCCTGGGGGTCCCACCCACTCCTCCTTCGCGGCACCTGTCAAGCTGTGTGTACTGCTGTGGCCTCTGACAGGGTGGTCCCCGGTAGCCCCACGGAGGGGGGCACACCTCTGTCTCATCCACGGGTGCATCCCCTGGCCTAGCACCGCGCCTGATGCCCCGCAAGTGCTCGGTAGGCATTGCTGGACAGACGCGAGCCAAGCCAGGGCCTTCTTTCCTCATGTCTGCTAGACACCCTCAGCCAAGATGCTCTCACGAGTCCCTGAGCACAAGTTCAGCCTGACACTGTGGGCTCCCCACAGACGTGGCACACAGCCAGTCCCTCCCAACCACAGTGGACTGGCTGCCAGAACACTCCCCACTTTCTGGTAGGGACCGCTCTGTGCATAGAGAGGTCAGCATGAGAGCTGGGTCTGAGTCCTGGCTCCTGCGTGAACGTGCTGGGCGACCTTGGAAAAAGCACTTCCCTTCCAGCGAAAACAGGCAAACTTTGCCCTTAGGTGCACCGGTCACCGCCACAGGCCTGAGGTCATTCAGCCCTCCCACCAGCCCTTGGCCACTGTTCCCATTTTATACAAATGCGAACCAAGGCCCAGGGAGTTCAAGTGATGTGGACAAGATCACACCACCAGTGACTTTTCCACTTTGTCCCCCTGTCCCTGCACAGACACTGTCTGGATACTTTTAGGTGACCCTGACCAAGGTTTCCTAGTACCTTCCTTCTCTGGGTGCCCAGGGGCCTGCAAGACTGCAGACAGAGGGGAACAGCACTGCTCTCCTGCAGCCTTCCTGAAAGGCTGCCAGCGCTGGGTGGGGCCGAGGGTGTTGACAGCTGCAGAAAAATGCCCTGCAAAGAGCCAGGGAAGGAAGCCAGAAATGCATGGTGGGGCGCCCAAGGGCATGGTCCTGCTTCCCAGGTCTGCTGGCCCCTCCACCCTCCAGCTGAGGCAGCCCTTCAGCCACAGAGGAAGTGCCCTCCCGGCCCCCTGCCTGAGCCTAGCCTGCAAGACAGTTCGCTGCCTGGGTACAGCTGACTCACGGCTGTGTGAGCCCCACCACCTGCCTGTCTTCTGCTGCTCTGACGAGCCAGGATGTCAGCCAGTCTGCAAAATGCTTGGTTTTGTCTTTAAAAAAAAAAGAAGCTGTTTCTGTGGATTCCAAAATGTCTTAGAGAGACCTTGAGCTTGACTGCCTAAGGCCCAAGGCTGTGGGGGCTTGAGGTCACCACTCAGCACCGGGGACCCAAGCCCTCGCCTGGAAGCAGCTTTCCTGCTCCACTGCCCTGGGTCAGGAGGGGAGTGGGGCTCCCAGGAGGGGAGTGGAGCTGCCAGAATCTTTTGGGTCTGTTTTCATTCTTATGCTGCAGCTCTGAGACTCACAGATTCAAAGGAAAAGAAAGAGAATCTTGCACAATCCCTTCATCAGGGGAGTCTTATTATTTTCATCTGACAGAGAAGGAAACAGAAACAGAGAGGCTGTGTGTTTTGCCCAAAGTCACAAAGCCAGCTTGGAAGTGGTGAAGCAGGAACCGGAACCCAGCTTGGATCCCAGTGTTCTTACGGACGACACAGTCTGACCCCCTGCCTTCAGCGGCTTCCCCTCCAGTCCTGCCACTGGAGATGCTGAGCTGCCTGACTTTGACCACTCAGCACGTGACCCCTTGGGTTGTGGCTCCAGCCTTTTTGTAGGCATTTCTGAAACCTGAAGTTTTCCCCAAGCACTTGGGAACTCGCGCACAGCTCTGAAAGGAGATGGCATTCCCTCTGCTCTGGATTCCAGGAGAGGGGATGCGGTGGAAATTAAATGGCATCTCAGGCAAGGTGATAGGTGAGTTGTTGTTCTTGGACTCTGCATAAGATGAAGACTCAGAAGTGAAGCTGCCCTGTGAGGTGTGAGCGGCCTGTCACTAGTGCTGTTCACCCAGAAGCCAGGCTGGGAGGCCCTGGAGCAAGAGAATGAGTGGTTATGGCAGCTTAGAGACAGAGGGGCTTTCAGGGCTGTAAAATGGGTATATTTACCCTCTGAAAAAAAGCAAAAGTCCCTCAGTTGTGTCCAACTCTTTGTGACCCCATGTAGCCCATCAGGCTCCTCTGTTCATGGGATTCTGCAGGCAAGAATACTGGAATGGGTTGCCATTCCCTACTCCAGTGGATCTTCCTGACCCAGGGATCGTACCTGGGTCATATGCATTGCAGGCAGATTCGTCACCGTCTACGCCACCAGGGAGGCCCCGTTTATCCTCTAAATTTATCCAATAAACAGAAATACTGCTTCCTGACCAAATAGGGGGCTCAGGCACTAGAAGGGAAGGAGCGTGCTGGGGAGGAGCGGTGAGCTGGCCACATGACTGAGTGAACAGAGGAGGTACAAGGAGGAGGGAGAGGTTGGGGCTGAAGTGAGAGAGAAGGCAGGGCACAGTCTCTCTAAAGGGAAAGTGGCTACACTTTTCCAGCCAAGTGTTGTATGAGGCTGTCAGATCTTCTGGGTTTTCAAGTAAACCACCAATCCAGATTAAAAATAACAGTAATAATATTAGCATACCCTTAGATAGCTCCTACTGGGTACCGAACACTATTTTAAATGCTTTGCATACCTTTCCTCATTTAAACCACAAGGTAGCCCCATGACACAGGGAATTTAATCATCCTCCTATACACATAAGAAAATGGAGTCACAGTGAGGCTCAGTAACCTGCCTGAGGTCAGAGACAGCAAGTTAACAGAATCAAAATTTGAACCAAGGTCACATATTACAAGCTCAGGCACTTAAATGCTATGAAATTCTAAGACTTAAAATCTCCTCTTTAAAAAAACAGTTTCAGGCAAGCAAAATAGGAGAGGCAGATTTAGCCCAGAGCTAAACTTGTGGCTCAAAGTAAATTCCCCAAGGTCATGTGGCTAGTACCTGTCTTGACCTTTAAACCCATGACTTCTCTTTCCACCAAGCTTCATTTTTCTCTTAAATGAGGGGGATAAACTCAATGACCTCGGTGTGACCTTCCTAATTTGAGCTCTGAGGAGGCTGTTCTGAATGTATAGTATTGATGTTTTCCTATATTGTTAATATTTTATCCTAAAAATTCTCAACTCTCCTTGAGATTTGGATATTTTAAAGTCTTGTCAAAATTCTGATTTTATTATGATCTTGTAGCCAAATACACTTTCCCCCAGGGGCACACAGCCTGGGTATGATCATGGAAAAGGAGAGGCAGATGCCCCCAGAAATGTGCGCACTGCTCCTCTGAGGCGACCCATGTTTGCGGGCAGCCTGTGTCCCGAGAAGCGAGGCTCAGGGTCGGTTCCCGGCGGTCACTGGCCCCTGAGGTCTGGCCACAGTGAGCCCACCAGCTTGTCTGCATGACTCGCTGCTCTCTGGGTGAGGCTCAGAAAGGAAGGCATGTCTGTGGACAGAGGAGCAAGTGCCAGGTGGCACTGAGCTGTGTATCTGCTAAAAATATTCTGTTGCCAAGAGGTTGGGAACACACCCTTTGGCGACAAGTATTCTGGGGAAGCTGAGCTGTGGGTCATGGGGGAAGTTCACCCCGGGGTCTGGGCACATCACGGACTCTCATTTTGTCAGGGTTCTGCAGAAATCATGTCACATCACTACATCTGGGGTGGCTGTTGTTTAGCTGCTAAATCATGTTGACTCTTCTGCAACCCCATGGACTATGAACTGCCAGGCTCCTCTGTCCATGGAGTTTCCCAGGCAAGAATGCTGGAGTGGGCTGTCATTTCCTTCTCCAGGGATTGACTGAGGGTCTCCTGTATCGGCAACGGATTCTTTACCACTGAGCCAGTAGGGGTGGGGGGCATTTAATGCGGGGTCCAGGGACAGACCTGCTATGCCAGGAATTCCTCGGCGCATATGTAATACAAGCATAGGCTCAGAGCCTGACAGTGCAGGGTCTATTTTAAGCAGCATTCTGTGTATTTACTCAATAATACTTACAAAGGCCTGGTCTGAGCCTGGCCCAGAAAGGCAAAGCTAAATAAGACTCTGACCTTGGTCTCCAGAATGAATAACAGGTACTTAAAAGATGGTAACATAAAGACAGAGAACCTGTAACACAGACAACTCATAAAGTGCCATGGAGGATCAGGTGGGTCTTAGGTGGCTTTCGTGGGTGAATCGGGTCTGACTGGGGAGACTCCTGTTTTGGGATTCCCCATCCGGTGCAGGGTGGGGGATGGAGTGGGCTGGGAGGCCTGGAAGCTGGGGGATGGTGTTGTAATTGTATGGAGCCCAAGATGGGGCAGAGGCAAGGGCGAGAGGAAAGAGGACACAGATTCCAGGAGTCCAGGCCGCCTGACAGAGACAGGAGGGGAGGGCAGGTCAAGAAGCCTTCCTTCACACTTTTCAGAAGCACTCCCACCACGGAGGCCAGTCCATGTCTATTTTGCAGGCTTGCATCTGTGCTGTTTGGGTGGTTTTCTCGATTTTTCTGGTGTGATTTGTCATTCTAGGGGGACAACAGCAAACAGCATCAGCTGCCCTGAAGACAGCAGCTCAGGGGTCTGCACACAGCACTCAGGCCTAAAGAGAGAGGGGGCTTTTATTCTAAAGGAATCAATACGATAACTTGAGATGCTGTGCAATGAATGACTGAGTGTAGAAGCCTAAGAACCACCGAGCAGGCACCCAGCCTGGGCTGAAACCAGCTCAGGCCCATAGAATGCAGCCAAGGCCCTGTTTCTGACCAGACAGTGACATTAGGGAGGGAGGCAGGATGCCAGAAACTGGGCCTGTCATGTTCAGAGAAGTGAAACTACCAACAAGGAGCATACTTCTTAAAGGGCCCATTTACATGGGGGAGCCCCAGCCTTTAGCAGGCCCTGACTTGCATGCAGGGCCTTTCACGCTGTGCTCAGGATTTATGGAAGGGGAGGCTGAGCAGCAGGGCGCTGGGCCCCCATGTCCCCCATTGCACTGAGCTGTTTTTCAGAGTAGGAATCTATTTGTAAAAAAGAGTTCTGTGAATTTAAAATCAATTTGAAAATTACTGTTAAAGCACATTCATGCTGGGAACGACCTAAAAACCTTCAACTTCCTGGGTGGGAGGGGCCTCGCGCACCCTCTGATGAGGTTATTCTGAGGGCAGCCCATCCACACCCACCTTGGGCGCGTCCACCTCTGGCACCTGGGGTCTCATGGTGTCCCAGGCAGCACCTTCCACTCTGGGCAGATCTCCCCTTAACTAAGCTAAAGTTGACCTGTAGTCTGAGTACAGTTCAGTGCAAGCCCTCTTGCACATGAGGGTCCCTAAAGGATGCTTCTCTACCCAAGATTCCTCTGCTCCAGGCCTCAAACAGATGTGCTCAAGATGGATTCCAGATTCCTCCCCAGACTTTCCCAACCACTCCAGGTTGTCCCTCTTAAGATGGGATGGCCCAGAGCACCCAGAGGCCCCCTGTTGTGACTGGAGCCAGTCCAGCCTGATGCAGGACTATGGTTGGCTGGCTCTCCCAGCTTCACTTCCTTGTTCCCCAGACAGGAAACAGGTCAAGAATGGGGAAGTGACCAGATCCTAGAGATTGGATGCATGTTTTACTCTTTATTAAAAAGCACAAAAAGAACATCAGCCAGGATCAGAGGTGTTTCTTTTGTTAGGGAAAAAAGAAACAGCTAGCATTTGTGGAGTGTTTACTCTCTGGTAGGCATGTATTATAGGAATTATAAGCAAGCCTTGGCGTGATTCTATACGGCAATTCTATATGGCAAGAAGGAGGGATGGAAGCTGGCTTAGACAAACCTCAGGGGCCGGTACAGAAGCCTGGCCTGTGTCTTGCAGGCAGAGGGGATGGGGAGGGTGTTCTGTTCAGCCATGCTCTGGAAGCACCCCTTGAGGCTGGCTTGCAAGGGCGAGTTGAGGGGAGCCTGATCAAGGCCATCTGTGATAGCAGCTGATGAAATATGTGTAGACACTGGGTGCCTGATCAATGTCTAAAGGCCAGTGGCTATGAGGCGCCATGCCACCATGCCCTGGGGAACCTCAGGGTTTCCTCAATGCTCAGAGATTTGTATGCCTCAAGATGCAAATAAGAAAAGGCAGTGAACTATATCAGATTTCCACAATGAATGTCAGGTGTCTCTGTGCTGGGGAATAGCTGTGAGGTAATGACAGCAAATTGCCAACATCCACTGGATCATGGAAAAAGCAAGAGAGTTCCAGAAAAACATCTATTTCTGCTTCATTGACTATGACAAAGCCTTTGACTGTGTGGATCACAATAAACTGTGGACAATTCTGAAAGAGACGGGAATACCAGACCACCTGACCTGCCTCTTGAGAAACCTGTATGCAGGTCAGGAAGCAATAGTTAGAACTGGACATGGAACAAGACTGGTTCCGAATAGGAAAAGGAGTGTGTCAAGGCTGTATATTGTCACCCTGCTTATTTAACTTCTATGCAGAGTACATCATGAGAAACACTGGGCTGGAAGAAGCACAGCTGGAATCAAGATTGCCGGGAGAAATATCAATAACCTCAGACACCACCCTTATGGCAGAAAGTGAAGAGGAACTAAAAAGCCTGTTGATGAAAGTGAAAGAGGAGAGTGAAAAAGCTGGCTTAAAGCTCAGCATTCAGAAAACAAAGATCATGGCATCTGGTCCCATCACTTCATGGGAAATAGATGGGGGAACAGTGGAAACAGTGTCAGACTGTTTTGGGGCTCCAAAATCACTGCAGATGGTGATTGTAGCCAAGAAATTAAAAGATGCTTACTCCTTGGAAGGAAAGTTATGACCAACCTAGACAGCATATTCAAAAGGAGAGACATTACTTTGCCAACAAAGGTCCATCTAGTCAAGGCTATGGTTTTTCCAGTGGTCATGTATGGATGTGAGAGTTGGACTGTGAAGAAAGCTGAGCGCCAAAGAATTGATGCTTTTGAACTGTAGTGTTGGAGAAGACTCTTGAGAGTCTCTTGGACTGCAAGGAGATCCAACCAGTCCATCCTAGAGGAAATCAGCTCTGGGTGTTCTTTGGAAGCACTGATGCTGAGGCTGAAACTCCAGTACTTTGGCCACCTCAACCTGTATGCAGGTCAGGAAGCAATAGTTAGAACTGGACATGGAACAAGACTGGTTCCGAATAGGAAAAGGAGTGTGTCAAGGCTGTATATTGTCACCCTGCTTATTTAACTTCTATGCAGAGTACATCATGAGAAACACTGGGCTGGAAGAAGCACAGCTGGAATCAAGATTGCCGGGAGAAATATCAATAACCTCAGACACCACCCTTATGGCAGAAAGTGAAGAGGAACTAAAAAGCCTGTTGATGAAAGTGAAAGAGGAGAGTGAAAAAGCTGGCTTAAAGCTCAGCATTCAGAAAACAAAGATCATGGCATCTGGTCCCATCACTTCATGGGAAATAGATGGGGGAACAGTGGAAACAGTGTCAGACTGTTTTGGGGCTCCAAAATCACTGCAGATGGTGATTGTAGCCAAGAAATTAAAAGATGCTTACTCCTTGGAAGGAAAGTTATGACCAACCTAGACAGCATATTCAAAAGGAGAGACATTACTTTGCCAACAAAGGTCCATCTAGTCAAGGCTATGGTTTTTCCAGTGGTCATGTATGGATGTGAGAGTTGGACTGTGAAGAAAGCTGAGCGCCAAAGAATTGATGCTTTTGAACTGTAGTGTTGGAGAAGACTCTTGAGAGTCTCTTGGACTGCAAGGAGATCCACCAGTCCATCCTAGAGGAAATCAGCTCTGGGTGTTCTTTGGAAGCACTGATGCTGAGGCTGAAACTCCAGTACTTTGGCCACCTCATGCGAAGAGTTGACTCATTGGAATAGACTCTGATGCTGGAAGGGATTAGGGGCAGGAGGAGAAGGGGATGACAGAGGATGAGATGGCTGGATGGCATCACCGACTCAATGGGCGTGAGTTTGGGTGAACTCTGGGAGTTGGACAGGGAGGCCTGGCGTGCTGCGATTCATGGGGTCACAAAGAGTTGGATACTACTGAGAGACTGAACTAAACTGAACTGAATGACAGCAAGGCTTTCCCAAATATTTGAAGGCAGGGTAGCTACTGCAACCCATCAGACCCCTTTTCAAGAAGGGGCCAGCTGGCATTACTGGCTGCTTCAACGTGCAGAGCACACAAGGGGGCTGTGTGTTTGGGCCCCAGACTTACAGACTCAAATCTTACAGGGGAAGAGAAGAGAATTCCATTCTAGTTGTCCCATGATGGCAGGCACCTTCTTGATTCTTGTTCTGCGGAGATCCACTCTCTACCAGCTGGGAGTAGAGGAGAAACCAGGCTCATAGAAAATCTGTCCACAGATGCCTCAGGTCACAAGTACAGGTAATGTAGTCTCCTGGGAGGTGGTTCAGTCCATAGGCAAAACCAAGACAGGCAGGAAGATCTGGGTTCATTTTAAAAAAGAATATTCCAACCCCAGAGCTACAAACTTGGAGCAAAGCAAGCTTCAGTGGTAGAGAGCCCCCCACCATGGATAGTATGTAAGCACAGACTACAAGTCAGATTTGGGGCAAAATAGATTCCTATGGTAGAGAGGCTGGATTTGAGGTGGGCCTAGTTGGAATCTAAATGGACAGTACCCAACCTGGTGTTCAGCCGCAAACAGCCTGCAGGGGGATAGGGTGAGAAAACAAGGAAGGAAGGATGTGGTCATGGCTCAGAGGGGAAAGGACCTGTCTGAGGTTGCACAGCTACAGTGTGGTGAAGTTGGGATCCACTGCTTTGTCTGGGATGCTGCAGAGTGCAGTGGTTAGGCATGGGTTGGGGGGTTGGTAGGGTCAGGCTGCTGGGGTTCAAATCCTGCCTCATTGCCACCAGCTGTGTGGCCCTGAGCATGTTCCTGCCCCATGGCAGAGTTGGTGCTGATGGCTCCGAGCAGCTCGCTGTGGCTGTGGTATAGCTTTACTATTATACCCCTTGGCTGAACCCCTAGCTGTGTGCTCCTGGGCAGGTTACTTAACCTCTCTGTGTCTCAGTGGCTTCATCTGTACAATGAGGACCATGTACTGTTTCTTGACTTGGGGGTGACTGGACATAATTTGTATAATTATACAAAATTATACATCATTTTGTCATAATTCATAGACTGTACTTTTATGACTTGGATTGCTTTTGTGCGTATGGTCTGTTTCAATTTTTAAAATTACTGAAAGTAATAGTATATACTCACAGGGTTATTGTAAGGTTAACTTTGTTAGTCTAGGTTATGCGCTTTGAACTGTGCTTAGCACATAGCAGGGGATCAGTCTGTATCTGATCTGCTGTCTAGCGCTCTGCGTTGAGAGCGCTCATCACAGTTGGGTTTAATTTTCAACAATATAAGGAGGGACTTCCCTGGTGGTGCAGTGCTTAAGACTCTGTGCTGCCAATGCAGGGGGCCTAGGTTCGATCTCTGGACAGGAACCTAAGATCTCACATTCTGTGTGGTATGGACAAAAGATTAAAATAATGTAAGGAAAACAAACATCCCCAATTTTGATAGACTGAAACATGGAGATGTGCTTCCCTCCCAACTCTAAGGGGAAGCCATGATTTGGGGCTAAGATGCCAGTGGAATGTCCATCCCCGGCATATACTGACCAGCTGATACAGGAAGCAGTAGGCCTGAAGCTCCATCATCCCCTCCCTCCACCCCAGCCACAGGCAAATTTACAAAGGAATCCAGAACATGCTGATGAGGATGGTGAAGCCCTTGGAAGCCGTCTGAGACCATAGGCAAGAGGATGATGGTGAAGACCAAATTCAGTGATGAAGATGGAATTGCTGACTTGGAACATGACGCATTGCAGCGTCCATACTTGGATACTGAATACATGGCTGAAGGCATCATTTGTTCCTCCTGCAACACATGATCCACCAGACAGGGAGTTTGTATCACTTATACTCCAGCAGTCCATGCGAGACAGCTTTTGAAGTGGAAATCAGTGTGATGAAAGATCAAGACCCAATAAAGAAAATGCAGGGTCAATAAAAGCCTCAGTGAAGTTAACCAAACTGTCAGATTTATATCCGGATGATAGAGGTGCAAGATGGCGGACAGATTTAGAAGAAATCCTGAGTTTAAGAATAAAGAGATTTGGTTATTTGCACTTGAAAAAGAGAAAACAAGGCTTCCCTGGAGGCCTGGCAGACTGGACCATGTGAGCTTTACTTTTACAGGTAGACTTTCAACAACTTATCACCTTAAATGACTGACCGAAGCTGCAGCCAAATGAGGGTCCTCACCACTGGAGGATGGGGCTGAGGCCCCAGCACATCCACAAGCAGGAGTGGTCCCTGGACGGCTTGAGCTCCTGCTGGCTGATCACATCTCATCTTCTCTATGGTTAAAAGCTGTGAATGCTTTGGATAGTTCTTAGTATGATAGAAGGGATGGCCACTTGGCATAGAGGGAGGCAGGGTGAGAGAGGTGGCTGTTGAAAGCTTCCAGAGCTCATACATTTAGTTCAGACTGTTGCCACCACTGGCTCAGTTATCCTTCAGAAATGCCATGTCTATGAGAACTTGTCAGAAATTAAAAGAAGTGCTGACTAGTTAGCAGAGAACATCTCATCTGCTTCCAGTCTAGTGAACCTGGCCATGATCAGGCACTGGACGTGAAAAAGCAAACCCAGAGAATGAGCGTGAGGTGCTGGCTGCCAGGGACACGGCTCTTTTGGAATCATCTAATGTAAAGGGGAAGTAGACGCCTCTGAACCTCCCTGAAGATATTTTTCAAGGACTGGGAGTTACACCCCAAGCACACAATGGGCCATCTCCTTGAGCCTTCCTCATGTTCCACTCTCCTCGGCCCTGCCCGGCCCTCACCTTTTGGAGCTGGTTTCCTCACTTCTGTTCATTCCACTGCTCACCCTGGGGATGCAAGTCTCAAAAGATTACAGCTTCTGACATGGCCTCCAAAGAGTCTTCTTTATGAGAGGGGAGAGGATACCTCCCCCTGCCAACTCCATCCTTTACCACGGGCCGTGGGGTAGCCCCGCCACCACCAGCACCAGCACCATCACCATCATCTCTATCCACAAACATTCAGTGGGGTTCACTCAGGGCCTGGCCAGGGGCAGGAACAGGATTCAACTGGGATTTTCCAGGGAGGTGACTGAGAATCAGAAGATGCAGAAAGCAGGGTCCCCAGTTAGTGGCAGGGGGCTGGGAAGGGAAGAAGCCAGGATCTGGAGTCGCAGAGGTCTGAATTTGAATGTAGCTCTGTTCTTCACTACCCAAGTGACCATGGTCAAGTTCCTTCACCTCTTTGAGCCTCACCCCCCCCCCCCCAATCTGGAGAATGAGTGTGTGTGTGTATGTATATATATAAATATATATATATATATATATATATACACACATTATTCAGCAAGGGGTGATGGAATTAGAAATTATATTTGTGAAGGGTTTAGTGCTGAATTCTGTACCTGGGGCATAGCAAGCCTTCAATAGGCCACGGCTGCTATTATTGCAGAGAGGGTGAGAGAGGTTGATAGGAGGGTAGACGGGTGCAGGGGAAGGACAGGATGGCGAGGGGACTGTTGGAGGGGACAGGGCTCAGTCCAGGGGGCCACGTGCTGCATTTCAATCAGTGGTCACCAGAGTTCAGTAAGTTGCCTGAGGTCCCCCCTCAAATTCACACAGGCATTAACAGCAGAGGGCTTCCCAGGTGGCTCAGTGGTAAAGAATCTGCCTGCCAAGCAGGAGACTCAGGAGACAGAGGTTCGATCTCTGGGTCTGAAAAATCCCCCAGAGAAGGAAAAGGCAATCCACTCCAGTATTCTTGCCTAGGAAATCCCACGACAGTGGAACCTGGCAGACTTCAGTCCATGGGGTGGCAAAGAGTTGGACACGACTGCGTGACTAACATTGACAGCAGAGCCAGGACCATGTCAGCTGGAGACTCTCATCTCCAGAGTGGGGCTGGGGCTGACGGGACTGGGTGTGACCTCCTCAGAAAGGAATGCTCCATCCTGATGAGTCCACACCAGGCCCTGAGCCAGTAGAGAACTGAGTCAGTGCACAGCCTCTCCTGGAGGCCTGAGGACAGCTCTCTAGCATGCTGGCCCTGGAGCATCACTTAGTCTGCCGTTCACAGCACGTGAAGTGCCTTCCAGAGCAACCGTCGGCAAGAAGGCAACCCTGTGGTCAGAATGACACCCAGATGAGATGTAGAATCAGCTCAGAGCAGCTGGATGAGACCAGAGCCTGCTAAGGTTTCCCACAGCTCTCTCCAGTATTTGCTGACATTGGAGGCAGGTACCGCACGTGTCCCCTAGCCTTCTGGCTTCACAACAGCCTGGGAGGCAGAGATGGCTGTCTGTGCTCCAGAGATGGAGAAGCTGAGCCCAGAGACGCACAAAGCCCTGCCCCCAGCCACACAGCTAGTGAGTGGCACCACGGCATGTCAAAGATCATTCTCATCAGCCCACTGCCTACATTTTAAAATTCACAGTTGTGAACTGTGAGTGCATTTTATGAAAAGGATTTCCCCTGCCCATGGGCTCTAAGGCTGGCCATGAGGGGGAACATGCATTTGCCTGAACCAAATAGAAAATAATGCAAGTCAAGATAAGGTGAGACAAGGGGTCTGGGGGCTTCGGAAAAAGAGGCAACGTATGGCAGGCAACAGGGTGGGGAAAGGTCTGGGAGACTCCAGGGATCAGGGCCATTTGGCTCGAGCTCTGCGGACAGTCCATTGTGGGGACATGGAGCCAAAGAAGAGCAGAGGTTCCTCCAGGTGGAGGGAGCAGCAAGATTAAGAGCAGAGGCAGAGAAGCCTGGGATGTCTGGAAGGTTGGGCTGGGGCACCTAGGGAAGTGGTCGGGGCCTAATCAAACACGGGGTGCTCTGGAGGGGACTGGGGAGCCGGTCAGGGTTCTTTCTGAGCCAGGCTTTCCGGCCAATTGTCTAACGGAGTTATAGGAATAACAGGGGATTTTAAAATAGCCCCAGTGCATGGAGTGTCTATAAAATTTATAGTTATTTTTTCATTTGTGCGTTCCCATTTAGAAAAAGGGATGAATAATATGGCCTTTTCCATTTAATGGAAAAGCGACAGAGGTCCTTCCCCACCCCTACTGACACCTGTGACCCCATGACCCCAGCACAATCCCCTCCACAGCTTACTCATCTCCCTCTCACTGCAACTCCTGTCCCTCTCCAGCCTTGCCAGCACCACAAGCCTCTAGCCTTGGGCCAGTTTGTCCATCTCGAAAAATCTTCCCTCCTCCACCCTCTGCCTTTGTTACCTGCCCCTCATCCTCAGCTCACTGTTGCATCCTGAGTGGTGCTTCCCGCGAACCGCCCAGCCTCCTGGTCAACAGCTACGTGTGCAAAGCCGGCCCGAAGATGCCAGGAGCGGAGCTGTGGGACTCACCAAGCTGCCATGTTTATGTGTTCAGTCCTCAGAACAGCCCTTGGTTGTGTCAGCAGAGCTCTCCCCACTCAGCAGATGAGAAAGGGGGCACTGAGGGGCTGAGCGACTGCGCCAGGTCACACACCCAGCGGTGATGGAGAAGGACCCGGCCCCAGAGGCCACACTCCTGATCCCTCCCTGCCGCCACCATTCCTGCCTCTGTCCTGCCTGACCAGCAACGTCCTTTCAGGCATGCCAGACTCCATCTCTGGACACACTGGTTCCATGTTGCTGGGGCAATGCGATCAAGGCTTTCTCATTTAATCCTCACCTCAACCCCAGGAGGCAGCGCTGTTCTAGTCACCACCCCCCCCCCACCCCAGAAGAGGAGCAGCTGCACAGGTAGGCTAACAGTTTGTCCCAGTCAGACAGCTCAGCAGGGCAGAGCCAAGGTGGCTCCTGGGTCTGTCAGGCACAGTGACCTTCCTC
>SJXQ01002514.1:324643-410007 GCA_006408695.1 Aepyceros melampus
ATAAAGGCCTGCAGTGATGCTTCTCCTAGCCAGGTGCCTCAGGCCCTCCAGGCATCTGAGCTCAGAGACAGGCCTGCCTGAGCAGAAGCCCAAGGTTCCTGCCCCAAGGGCTCACAGTCACAAAATCACAGGTTTCACACGCTGGTTACGTCTTCCTGACACACATTAGCATAAAACATGACAAATGTAATAAGGAGCATTTGTGGGAGCTGCCTGAAATCACCCCGGTGGTTTGTATCACAGCCTGCAGGAGGTTCTCACCAGGGAGCGGCTATGCAGCGGGCCAAAGTGGGTGGGAGCCAAGGGCCCAAGAGTCCAGGGAGGGGACAAGACACATGAAGGATTCTTGGGAGGATGGAAGCAACCTTCCCAGCATGGTGTGGGTGAAAGCACCCTGATTCCTCGAGAGGAAAGGGACGGCACCCAGGCCCACCCAGCGGTGGGGTGTAGAGAGGGGTCCCTATGGTGCATGGCCAGGCCTGTGTGCACGGCCTGCCGGAACCCCAACCTCCTCCTTCCTACTTCCTGCAGGAACCCAGTGCTTGACCCCACCCAGGAGTCTCATGGTTGGACGAAGGAGAAGGTCCAACACCTGGGGTGCCCAGCTGACTGCTTTCAGTGTGTTGTCTCCACTGGGATGGCCCTTCCTGGCACACTGGGCAGAGGCGACCCAAGGAAGAGGGTGAAGGGGGAGGATTCTTTGGTGAGGATTTGAGCAAGCATGATGGACGCCCTGTCCTGCCAGACCCCAGGCGAGGCCCCACTGCGTTCACAATAGCCTCTCCCCCACCTCAGGTAAGGGCTGGCTGACTAAAGGCGCTCTGGCCCCTAGAAGGCGGAAGGAAAAGAGCCTGGACCAGCATGGGGACATCCGTGGGTCCCTGCTGGGCCTTTTCCTGCAGCAACAAGGCCCCACGGGCATCCTGCTGGAGTCCGGGTGGGGGACGGCCCAGCCTGGGTGAAGCTCCTGGATCGCCACTCAGCCCATGGCTGGCTCCTCAGGGACACTCTGTTCCCCTGGTCCAGACCCATTCAAGCCACCACCTCCTCTCAGCCCCTCCCCTCCTCCCTCCTGACCCCTGACCACCGAGGAGGAGCTGGACACACGACCTCAGCTGCCCTCCTCACTGGAAGGGTTCGCCACGCGCCGGTGAAATCAGACCTGAACTGACAGAGGGCAGACACTGGGAGGTGATGAAGCTCAGAAAAATCGTGGTTTGTAGAGTCTGGGCCCGAGCTCCCGAGCTAAGCGGTCTCAGACGCTTCTGAGACAGCCCGACTGCTGCATCTGCTGATGTTTAGAAAGTTGATGGGAACTGGTCTTGTCCTCTCTGCTAGGGGGCGGCTCCTCTTCTTTCTGAATCAGCTTGGGCTCAACTGGACCGGCTGGGTGAACACATTGTCCCCCCAGGCCCCTAAAGGTCCTGCCGCCCAGCTGAACAGCACAGCTGGCGGACCAGCTCTCCACCCTCTGCCCTGCCGGCCGTCTCTACTCCTCGCAGCCTTCCCCGGGGAAGCGCCCTGTCTGCTCCTGGCTCCAGTTCCCAGAAGCCCAGCCTGGCCCCTGGCTGGCCGCCTCCTGGCCCCAGTCTGCCAGCTGCATTGCCAGTGGGTCATAAGGCCTCGCTCACAGCCTGGCTTCTCCCTGGCTGCCTTAGGTTTGTTTTGCCTCCCGTGTCTGTCCTGTCTGCTGTCACCGTGTTCCTGGGAACCGGCCTGCCCAACACACCCGCCCCCGGGTACCCAGGCTCCAGCCCAGTCTCCCTTCTGCTGGCTGCTGTGCCCCGGGACCCACCTCCCACCAGCTGGGCTGTCCTTCTTTGGTCTGCCAGCCGCCTACGGTGACAGAGGACGCCCGTCCACAGCACAGATCCAGCATTCTGCTTGGAGTTCAGGCCTGGCTCTTTCTCTGATCTGATGCCTTTAGCTCCCCTTCTTGGCCTTGGCTGATTCTGCTTGTTCGGAGATCTGCCCGGCGGCCCCTGACAGCCTCTGCCCTTTTAAACTCTTTCCTCAATTCCTGGCTTCCCTGGTCTCCTTTCTTCTGAGCCAAACTAGTTCGTTCTCTTTTTTAAGTATTTACTTTGAAACAATCACAAACATGTTGAAAGTATAGTTCTAAAAAAAATCTCTTTTTCCGGAACTGTTTAAGAGCAAATTGCCAACCCCATGAACCATCAGCCCTGACTTCTCCAGGGTATGCTCCTTCTATCCAAGGCCACGTCAGGCCTCTCTGTCTGGTCGGGCTCTAACTCTCCATGTAGGGCCCACCCCATGGCAAGGGGAGGCCCTCCTTAAACCGCTAGGGTGTGTCCCCCCAACCAGGCCACCCTGTTAGCTCTTGAACACAAGGGATCCTCTGGAGTCAAACGTCTCTTTTCATGGGAGCTGAAAGTGCGTCAGAATCCCAGCCTAATTCACCACAATGCCACCTCCCTGCCATCAGCAAGGCCACGGCGAGATGGCACAGATCCTGTGCCCTATACACTCAAGCACACAGCCTTCCTCCCTTCTTCCTGTTGGCGTGTTCTGAGTGAAGGCCAAGAGGCTGGCTTCCATTATTCCTGTGCTGTGTTAATGCCTCCCTGGGCTGTGGTTTCCTCATTGGCAAAGTGAGGAATTTGGATCAAATGATTTCTAGGGACCCTTTCAAAATAATGATAACAGTGGACTTATGATTAAGTACTTACTACGCACCAAGCACCGTCAGTTCTTTACATGTGGCTTCTTAGTTAAGCCTCGTATGAACTCTTTGAGACATAATTGCTATTATTGTCCTCTTCCTGCAGATGAGGAAGCTGAGGCACACAGAGCAATTACCTAAGTCACTCATGATCAACTGGTTGCCGTGTTAGAGCCAAGGTTCCCAAGCAGGTGGTCTGGCTTCAGCGTTCACACTCTACCACAGTGTGCTTGCAGAAGAGGGAGACACCAGCTGACTCCTTAATGGAAGAGGCGGTCATGTAAGTGAATACTGATCATTCACGGCAGATTAAAAGGTCCAACACTATGCTGGGTACATGATATACAAACATCATTTCCTTTAATTCTCAGCTTTGCTCAACAGGTGCTATTATTATTCCCATTTTTCAGATGAGAAACCTGAGCCATAGAGATGTAATGTGATTTTCTAATCAGTGGCAGAACCAGAATTTGAAGCCAGGTCTGGCTGATGCCAAAGTTATGCTCTTGTCACGATGTTCTGCTCAACTGAGACCCAGGGCTCTGCTCAGGGGCTGGGACTGAAAGATGCCGCTCATCCCCTCTGTTTGGCAAGTGCAGCGGGAGGGGTTGGGCCAGACCCTGGATGGCTGATTCTGTTTAATGTGTCTGATTCTATTTAACATTCACAGTGGCACAAAGAGGTACCTCCACTTCCAGGGGGGCACTGAAGAGCATGACTGAAGATACTCAGGAGGGTATCCCAGAGGCTGGGCCTTCCCCACTGTGGGCAGCAAGGAGCAGCTGATCCTTGCGGGGGACAGACCACAGCAGGGACCCCTCTCCAAGAGACTCCGGTCCAACTCTGTCTTAATTTTTCTAAGCTCCTCATTTTTCTGGCAAGTCTTAGAGATTTGATACGTCTCAGCATTGCCCCCTTCATCTCCTCACCTGTGTGTGTCCAGGCAAAGCAGCACACAACAGCCAACTTTGGGCTCCGAGAGGAAATTCTTCCCAACAGATATCTTATCTCAGGCCAGGGCACACTGCCAAGGACTCCTGCCCAGGCAGGGGCACCCTGCCGATGAGCTCGGCTTAGATTTCCTGACCTTTAGAGAAGGCAGCTTCTCCGAGGGAGGGACAAGGACTTGCGGCAGCCCGCATAGGCCCTTCACTCAGACCTCTCCCTGTAAACTGTCTCCGAGCAACACCTTCCTCAGTATTGAGTGCAAAGCTGAAGACCCCGCACATCACACCATGAGAGCCAGGGATGGTTCTCCCAAGCCACACAGTGACCATTCATGCTACAGACGAGAAAGCCAGGCTCACAAAGAGCAAAGGCCTACCCAAGGCCTCAGCGCCAGTAAAGGCACAGGCAGGATGCGGCCCCCAGTCCCAGACTCCAAGACCCAAGCCCTTTCGCACATCCTCCAATCACCAAGGGAGAGACTGCAATCCAGAGGGAAAAGATGATTTGCCCAAAGTCTCCAGCTCGGGGACTCACCCCACTTACTTCCCTCCCCTCCCACAAGGAGGCCTCATTTCAAACAACGCCCAAAGATGGAAAAGGTAAAATTTCCTACGATTCGCAGATAATAAAATTCAGGTGGAGCCATGCTCAGCCCCAGTGTCAGCCTTTCCATCTGCGTAATCCATGTGTCATTTCTCTTTTTTGATTTCACTTTCATCGTCCACCGATTAGCCTCCAGCTCTCACCTTCCTGATATACTGTCCACAGACAGCTGTTAGAGACAGAGCCTGACTTATACCTCCAGCAGCTCTCTAGTGCCTGGGGAGGAAGGCCACTGGAGCCTGGGGAAGATCACAGTCATGCTGGAGAGGGAAGGAGGTGGGAGGGGATGGAAACGGAAGGAAGGAAGGAACAGTGAAGGGGGAAGGAAGCAAGGAAGGCAGCGGCCCCTTTGCCAAGAATTTCCTATATGCCATAGTAAAGAGCCCATAGAATCTTACCATTTAGTTCTAAGGAGTCTACTTTAGGGACTAGCCATTAATTGCCAGAGGTGGGCTTAGAATCTCATTCTCTCAGGCCAAAGCCCAAAGACTTCCCAGACTTTCTGGAACACCAACACCTCCCCCCTGTGCTCCTCTGAGCCCAGAGGTTCAAGGAAGTGACACAGCGGCCCCAAGGACCTATAGGAAAGGCTGCAGGGTGACCTTCTCAGAAGAGCTATTTGGAAGAAAGAGTTCCGTGCCTAAAACATTCTAAAAAACCACCTTACTAGTCGCCTATTATTAAAGATGGTGGGGAAACAGGATTTATGCTTCCTTTCCCTTTGCTTCTCTCTCTTGGCATAATAAACACACAAAGAAGAGAAGAGCAGGAGAGGATAATGGCAATGCAGTTTTGGAAGCTGGAAAGAGATGGATGGCTGAACAAGACTTTGCAGACTCAACAGAATGGAATCTAAGTTGACAGCAGGTTATATGAGAATAAACTCGACTTATGCCACAGGGCCCCTCAAGGTCTCTAGAGGTGCATACGGGGAGAACCAAGATAAGGACAACTAGTGGGAAGTCCTGTTAGAAGCAGTCAGACCTCACCCCTTTCTCAACTCCAGCAGCCAGGAGATCACTCCTGGAAAAGCCTGGAGGTTTATTCTCTGCAAAGGGAGAGATGGAAGGCCTTTGAGGGGGTTCAGGCCAGGTGATGGCAGGATGGGGAACTGCAAACAAATGAAGGGATAAAGTGAATGCATCACTGGAGGCTGAGATTCCCCTTCACTCTGCCTCCGACCTTTTTCCTTTCTGTGGCTCTCAGACTATGGGAAATGAACCCTGCCACCTTCAGAGGGGAAGCTGGAGTCTTCATCCAAGAAGAAGACACAAGACTCTAGCACTGCAGCCTCCCCAGTAGAGCAGCCTAGTCCGGGGAAGCCTTGCTCTCACACTCAGGTGCCCGGGCATCCCACTCTTAACATGCGAAGACATCAGAGGTTATCAGATACCTGAGAGAAGAGACTAAACAAAGACAAGGGTGAAGGGAACCTGAAGGACGCAGAAATCAAGGGGAAAAGAACACTAAAGGCAAAACCACGAACATTAATAGCCTCCGAGAGGCCTGGAATCAGTCAAATAAGAATAAGATACTTGGTACAAATGAACTTATTTACACTGCAGAAATAAGGTCACAGATGTAGAAGACAAACTTATTGCTACCAGGGTGGCAAAGGGGAGGAGGGATAAACTGGAATATTGGGACTGACACATGCACACTACTATATATAAAATAGATAACTAGTAGGCACCTACTGTATAGCACAGGGAACTCTTCTCCATACCCTGTAAAGACCTCGATGGGAAAAGACTAAAAAAGAGTGGATATATGTATATGCATAACTGATTCACTTTGCTGCACCGCAGAAACTAACACAACACTGTAAATCAATTATACTCCAATAAAAATTTTAAAAAATCATTCAACTTAAAAAATAGAGAATGTTTTAACTAGCAAAAGTACACAAATAAAGATATTCTCAATAAAAGAGAATAGGATACTACTAATATAAGAGGGACATGCAAGGAAAATTAAAAATGTGATAGCTGAAATGAAAACACGAATGGTTGGAAGACAAAGGAGAGGTCCCCAGAAAGGAGAGCAAAAATACGAAGTGATGGGGATTCTGGCAGAGAGGCATAGACATCAGAGGAACCAGCCAGGACTTACTCAATGCCTGAATAACGGGAGTACCACAGAGAGGAGAGAGAAAACCAGAGGACAGAAAATCCTCAAGGAAACCATTCAGGAAAGCTTCCTAAAGCAGAAGTCCCTGACTTGCCAGATTGAAAGCATCAGTGAGTGATGAAAACTGCTCCACACCAAGACCCAGGCTTGAGAAGTCGCCACTCTAAGCAGGAAGAGAAGACCCTCACACAGTCACAGAGGATGGACAAGAATCAGGATGGATCTGGAATTCTTGAGAACAACCCAGAAGCTTGAGGAGAAGGGAGCAACGCTTTCAAAACTCTAAAGGAAAATGACTTCCAACACAGAATTAGACACTTGAGCCAACTGAGGAACACAATAAAAACACTTCAATCCATTCACTCATGCAAAGCATCGCAAAAGCTCACCTCTCACAGGCCCTTTCTCAAGAAGATCATGCTGAAGGATGGTCTCTGTGAAAATGAGGAAGTAAACCAGGAAAAAGGAAGATGTACGGCTATGAGGCAATCAAGCATAGGAGGCTAGAGAATCTCTAGGGTGAGAGTGAGGGAGCCCTGGGTGGCAGCTGTGTTCCAGGCTGAGGGAGCAGCCTGTGTGGGCTGGAGTCCACAGGATCCCTCAGGGAGGGACTGTGTCCACAAGATGATTTACAGAGGACCCGATGCATCTGAACGTCTTTAGGGGAGAGTTGTGAGGTGAGAATTTGGGGGTTGAATTAACAATAAATATATAGACAACTGGGGCTCCCTGGTACCTCAGCTGGTGAAGAATCTGCCTGAAATGCAGGAGACCTGGGTTTGATCCCCAGGTTGGGAAGATCCCCTGGAGAAGGGCATGGCAACCCACTCCAGTATTCTTGCCTGGAGAGTGAACAGAGGAGCCTGGCAGGCTACAGCCCATGGGGTTTGCAAAAAGTCGGACATGACTAAGCGACTAAGCACAGCACAGCATATAGAAAACTGATGAAGTTAACACACATACAACTTTTATTCCTAGAGAAAATAAAAGTTGTATAGGAAAGCAAAAGTATCATGTAACATAGCTGTGAAGCATAAATGGTACGACTCCGATGAGAGGATGGGGGATGAGAGGTCACGCGTGGATTGGGGAAAGGCTCGTGAGTCACTAGCTAGCACCTAAAGCTGAAAAACCCAAGAGTAGCAACCCAGTCACATTATTCAGAGATACGAAGGTTAACCAAGATAATCAGCTAGAAGAGATCAAATTATTGTTTCTGGGGTGGAGGGGGGCAGGGCAGAAAATGTAGGGGAAAGAAGGGTACTATCGTCTTCCATAACAAAATTTATAGAGATGTTTGGCTTTTTCAACTCTGTGCATGTAAAATTTAGATAAAAATAACCACAGTGGCTAAGACTCAGCGCTCCCAGTGCAGGGGGTCTGGGTTCGATCCCTAGTCAGGGAATTAGATCCCACATGCCGCAACTAAGAGTTCATATGCTATGACGGAAGCTCTCACATACCACAATTAAGACCTGGCACAGCCAAATAAATATGTGAATAAAAACACATTTTAAAAAATAAATAAAAAAATAAAGACTGAAAGAAAGAGGGAGAGTGTGTGCCACTGTTTGCTAAGAGGCCGCTTCCCTCACAGGAGAGAAGGGGATCCCCCAGGACAGGGAGGAGGCAGGTGGAGACTCAAGCAGATGTGGTCCAGGCCCAGGGGATGCCCAGTTCTCATTGCAGCCGCCAGCGGCCATCGCATGCTGGGGTGGGGGCTCCACTTCCCCATCCCCACCCCCTCAGCTGAGCCTCTTGCTGCCTTAGATCCTATGCTGCTGCTGCTGCTAAGTCGCCTCAGTCGTGTCCAACTCTGTGCGACCCCATAGACGGCAGCCCACCAGGCTCCCCCGTTCCTGGGATTCTCCAGGCCCTATAGCTAAGGGCCAAAATCAGCTTGAGAAGTGGATTCTCCTTTAAATTTTAATAGGATGCATTGAGGTCCTCCCTGACCATCCTCAAGACTCTGGGGACTCTGGCCCTAGCAGTCTCAGACACTCAGTCTGCCCCTTGATCAATATGTCTTTTCTTTTTTTTTTTTAAACTGTCGGTGACTGGGGTTTCATAGAGACATAATCAGTTTTGTCTAATGCCTGGAGTGAGTGTTCCCTGTGAAGTCCTTTGAGTGCTCAGTAGAATGATGCTAGGCCAGCATGGAGAGTCGACCTAACAAGACTGCTTTACATCTGAGATATCTATTTGGAGGATAATCTTTACAAAGGAATAACTTTCCCAAGAATCTAAGTGTTTCCTAGAAACAGACATTTCCTGTTTTTTTTTTTTCCCCCAAAACAGCCATTCATAGATCTGTTGTTGAGAATGTAGGTATCTAGGAACGGTGAGATGAGGTCTGGATGGGGCTGAGAGACCCCTCCCCTCTTCCCCCATCCAGACCATCAGTTCTGCCTACAGTGTGCCAGCATCTCTCTCCCCTCACCCCGCACCATTACTCTAGGAGAAGCACCCCCTTCTCATCAGTGCTTGGCCCCACGCCTTGCCCCTCCTCTAGGACTCTGCCTGCACTCAGCCCCTTCTCTCCCAGCATCATCATCTGCCAAGCCCTCCCCCGCCCACCACTACTGTCAATCATTCCTAGCAGCACAAGCCTAGGGAGGATCTCTCCACGTAAATATGACCTGCTCAGCCTCACACACACGTGTCCGGGCCCCGCCCCTCACCTCCTTGTGATTCCCTCCTTCCCTCCATAACCAGACTCTTGGGACAGGTTTACACGCGCCACCTTCAGAACTCCATCTCCCCAAAGAGCTCCCGTCACGGTCACCAGGGAGCCCCACGTGGCTATATCCCATGGACACTTGCCTGGCTTCCCTGTCCTTGGCCTTTAAATGGCCCTCAGCACAGCTGACCTTGAACTCCCTCTGTCCTTGTCTTCCAGGGTTTCTCACTCTGCCGGGTCTCTTCTATTCTTTTGGCTTTTCCTTTTCAGACTCTTGCAGCTTCATCTCTACCTGTCCTCTGGCATAACCCGGCTCTGTCCTGGATGCCCTATTCTTTTCCTTCCATTTCCCCAAGTGATCCCCCATCCAGTTGCATCCTCCTACATAGCATCTATGCACTGAAAAATGTGAAAATCTACACATATCTCAAATATATCTTTCCTGTCCTCTGAAGTCCAGGCTCAGATATCCAATTGCCACACGCCTTCCTGAACACTTGGATGTCTGACTGGCATCTCAAAGTGAACACTGTCCACCAAGCTTTGATTCCTCCTTCCCATCCCTGCCCATCTCCGTAAATGGCAGCTTCATTATCCTTGAGACAGAAACATGGCAGTCATTCTCCGTTACAAGCTTCTCATCCTCCCCTTTTGTATTCGATTCACCAGACGTCCTCTAGCTCCACCCCCATTTCCACTGCCACCTCCCTGGTCTGGGCCATTGAATGTCGCGCCTGTACTTTGCAATATCCCACCCTCCTCTGTGTCCACAAAAGCCCAGGTCATATTCCCTAGGAGAGATGGAACAACAGGGTTTGGGAGAAATAGAAACAGAACTAACCCCAGTGTGGGCACATGTGATAGGAGCTGGACAACTTGCTCCTGGCCCACAGGGGCCACACCCAAAGCTGCACATCTACACTCCAGGGAGAAGCCTGAGGGTTCAAGAGTGATCAAGGCACTGAGTCAGAAAGAAGACAGGGCCCTGACGGCCTCGACTCACCCAGGAAGGACAGCGGCCTGTCTCCAGAGTCGGGTGCCCAGGACCACTCCTTTCTGGCCCCCAGGACAGAAAGGATCTACTCAGAGCAGGCACTGGCCAGGAAGCTGGTAACCCATGAGCCAGCTCTTCTTGGAATCATGTTTCATTTTTTACCTGTAACACTTGCAGGGCAGGTCAGCAAGCAAACAACCTTGGCTCCCAGCCCCAGGTGCTTGCCCCATAGCCGAAGCCATCTGACCTCACCTTCCCAGGCCAAGTCTGACTTCAGGTTGGTGGGTTGGCCCTGACTCTCTGTCCTTCCTCCTTCCTGAGACCCAGAGTCTCCACTGCTCATGGATTCTAAGGGCTGCTGAGTTCAGGGACACAGCCCCTCACCTGAGGTCTCAGGTAAAGGGAGATTCCTTCAGTTAATAAACATTCACCAGCACTGCCTACATGCCAGTCACCATTTTCAGCACTGGGGATACAACAATGAATGAAGCTAACTCCTGACCTCTCACAGGGTGTATGTTCTGGAGGGGGAAACAGAAGTAAACTAGTGACTGGGGAAAAATAAAGCAGGGCAGGGAAGCTGAACAAGAAATGCTGGAGGAGGGTACACAGGGGAGGATATCTGGTAAGGCTTCTCTGAAGAGGGACGGAAGGAAGTGAGGGAGCTGTGGGACTCTGAGAAAAGTGTTCAAGGCAGAGGGCGCAGCAAGTGCAAAGGCCCTAAAAGCAGCATGTCAGACAAAGAGATCTTTGGCTGGAGCACAGGAAGCAAGGGGGTAGGAATCTGCCAGTGCAGGGGACACAGGTTCAGTCCCTGGTCTGGGAAGATTCCACACGCTGGGATGCAACTAAGCCTGTGCACCACAACTACTGAACCTGCACTCTCGAGCCTGTGAGCCGTAACAGGAGAGGCCACCACGGGGAGAAGCCCCTGCTGGCTGTAACTAGCGAAAGCTCATGTGACGACCAAGCTCAGTCAATAAATACACAAATAAAAACATTTTAAAGACCTATTTAGAAGAAGAAGGAGAAGCAAGGGGTAGAGGGGCAGGCAGAGGTCAGGGAGGATCTGGGGCTAGAACACGCAGGCTGCTGCTGCTACTGCTGCGTCGCTTCTGTCTACTGGAGGTCTGTGACGGGTGCAGAGTGGGAGTGACAGGGTCTGCTGATGTTAAACGGGATCGCTCTGGCTGCTGGGTTAAGAATACATGATAGTGGGTAAGAACGGAAGCAGGAGATTCTGGCAGGAGACGGTGATGATCCAGATGAAACGCAGCAGCGGTTTGAGCTGGGACGAGGGAGGAATGGGCAGATTCTGGATATGGTTTCACAGGGTGAGTTGACAGGATTTGTTAATGGAGATGAGACAGAGCTGTTTTGAGCCTAAGGATCTGGTTCCCAAGGTGGAAGGAGATGCTGTGGGTGGTACCTGTAGGGCGTGGTCAGCACATACTGAGTTTGAGATGCCCTAAGCTTCCAGGCAGAGGTGCCCATGAGGCATCAGAAGCAATGGTCTACAGTTCAGGAGTAAGGTCCTAGCTGGAGATTCAGATTTAGTCTCCTTGGTGCAGGGATGAAGTTTAGCCAAGGAAGCGGACAACACTGACCAGGGAGACCATCCAAGGCCACAGGAAACTAGGCCACTGAGCAGGTGCATGAGTCACCAGGACACCCAGGCTGCCGTCTGACTCACCTTTCCTCTCTGCCGCTCCCGGTCTCAAATACCTCCAGGCCTAGCCCACCTCCTCCAGGAAGCCCTCTCTGGCTACTTTGGGCCAGGGGTCCCTGCCTGCTCCGAGCACCTGAACGCTGATGGTCCACACCTCAGCTCCAGGCCTTCTGCTACCCCTGAGCCAGCCTCCTTGAGAGCAGGCTCATAGATGACCCTCTTGGCTCTGGCTATCATCCGGTACAGAGCACTTGTAAGTTCTGTGACAAACTTTCAAGTCCACATTTGCAAACTCTCCTGGAGGGTGACACCAGCCCTCAAAGAACCGTAAATATCAAGAAGTCACTAGACGCGAAGGTGGGAGGTACAGCGGGGGCCCAGATGGGACAGTGGGGCCGTGGGAGAAGATGACCTGACTGGTGGCATTGCATAACCCCATTCCCCCTACCAAAGTGCTGAAATTAAATGTGACAAGTGGAGAGAGTGAGGGTGATGTTCTTCACAGTCAACAGAGTGAGATTATCCTGGAGGGGATCAAAACAATGGACACAAAAGTGAAAAAATACTCCAATACCCATTTTTAAGCACCTTGAACTGTGCTGGTCTTTACATAGGGCAGCACAGGATCCCCCAACAACCCACAAAGTATGTAATTATCCCCTTTTACCGATGGGAGGCAGAGCTGGAGAGGTAAGGAGACTGTCCCAGTGGAACAGCTTGGTGGGAGAGCCACTCTGGGGCAGGGATGCTGGACCTGGCAAGACAGGGAGATTCTGAACAGAGAGGGTAGGACTAAGTGATGACCTGGATGGAATGGTGGGGATGGGTTAGAGTGGGGACCCCTAGCCAGACTGCAGGAAGAGGAGGAGAGGACTCAGACGTGCCCTTCCCCTCTCAGCTGAAGGTAGATCGTGTGGCAGAGACTCTGGGATGCGGCTGGACTATGAACTAACTGGGCTGGGGAAAGGCTCCTGCCAGCTCCCCTTTCGGGGCTCGAACAAGGGAACTGCCTCGGGGAACCAGATCTCCAGTCTGGGGACTGTTGCCTCTCAAGGCAGAAGCAGACCCCTTTGTTCACACCAGCTGACATTCAGCCGCCCCTGGGACCCCACAGATGGTCCTTGAAGCTGCGGGGAGAAGGCTGTGACTGATCCACCAATCCTGGGATGAAGTCTTGTGTAGCCTTTGGAGGATCCGATGATGTGCAAACACAGAGACACAAGGGGGCGCTCTAACCAAGTAGCAGAAGAGGAAACCCGCCAGTCCTCGGGTGGAAAGATAGTGTTTGGAAAAACCCGCTGGTCTAGTGTTTCTCAATGGAGCAGTTACAGGAACTCTGGGCAAGATATTTCTCCCCTTTGGGGATGTGCCCTTGCCACTGCAGGAGGCTTGCCATCCCTGACTCCCCTCCCTATTGCTGTGACAACACAAGTCCCTAAGTTTAGTTTTCAAACACCCCTCCTGGGAGATCCTGCCGGTCAGTGTTGAAGGATGCCCACCAGTGGCCTCAGGAGCTGGCCTCTGTCTCATCTCCCAGTGCTCCAGAGGAACCCGGCACCTCCCACTTTGATCTTGTAAGTTAGGCACTTGCAAGTGCTGGAGGACTGTAGGCCCCAGTGACATTCCATGTTCCCGGGGACATGGATTCCTGGGGAACTTCCTTCCTGGGAGGCAGGTTTTCCTCCATGCCGTTATCCCTTGGGACTGGGTAGAAAGAGGGCTGCATTGATTACACTGGGGACACAGACAAAGGACCCTGAGACAGACACCACGGGACCTGCGTACAGACACTCACATCCCAGGGAGCACACACGTGGCCACACAGAACACAGCTCACACGACACTTCCACAGAGCAGGCCTGGAACCAGGCAGCCTTCTGGGAGCCCCAAGAGCCCCACAGCTGAGAATTCTGAGATGTTTCAGTCATTAGGTTTACAAACACAAAGCACCAAAGGTGAAAAACGAGGGGTGTTCCTCTAAATGTTTACAAACCAACGAGTCCTGGACCCGGCCAATCAAGAAGAGACCCAGAGACTGGTATGTACAGCTGACGAGTGCAGTGCGCCATCAGCCCTGTAAACATCCCAGCTGGCAGAGCCCATGGGACACCAGACCTGTCACCGTGGCTGCTTAGGCAGGACAGAGGTGACTTCTGCAGGACATGCACCAGCGTAGATGGCAGTCCGCATAGGACCTGGGAGGGTCACTATCAACCCCAATGTGGGGTCTAGGAACCCAGCCAGCATCTGAGGCAAGAGGGGCTGGGGGAAGACCCAGACAGCTCCAGTCCCCAGCATATACCTGGTGTCCCCCAGCTCCCACCAAGGAGCCAATGTTCCTTAACAGAAGTGGCCAGCAAGTCCCACAAAGATGGCACTTCCTGGAAGGTGGAAAGCCCAGGGCTCCTGTGGGCACAGCCTTGCCCAATGAGATGCTCACCACCTCTGAACACAGACCACCGTTCTGAACACAGAAGGCAGGCACCACCCCCAGCCTGCGGGCGGGCACGAGCACTTACTGCATGGAGAGCAGACACTGCAAACCAAACATAGTTCTTACCCTCCTTCGAAGATTTTGATCCTCGCCGGCTCCCCTCTCTTGGAGGCGGAAGCGTCCTCCTCCGGCTTCCCTCTCTTCTCCTCTTCTTTCTCCACTCTAGCTATCTCTTTCTGTCCTTCCGGGGAAACCAGCGAAGGGAGGCGAACCTGGCCCACCGCAGGAATGACAAAATCACTGCTGGTTAACACGTCGTCACAGAATGAGGCCCACGCTTCACCGTGGCTCACTTTATTCATTCTCCCTCTACCCGGTGACAAGATGCTACTAGCCCCACTTTACAGAAGGGAAACGAATCCCCAGAGGTGAAGTCAGAACCGGGACTCTGCCCAGGCCTTTCTCAGGGGAAGACCAGGCCTTCCCACGAGAGCTGCGTTTCCTCTCTTTCTTCACACTAATCTAGGGGCTTCTGGGGACAGGTCCTCATCTTGGTCTCCCCGGTCATGCCACCCTCAGAGAAGGTGTGTGAGGAATGCTGCATAAGAAATGAAGACTTCACCTTTGAAGATTAACTGGCCCAGTTCTCCTTTATACATCAGGAAGTCAAGGCCACACAGCAAGTCAAGGGCATTTCTAGGAGCAGAAAGCAGGTCTCCTGAAGGCCCTGACCCCACCCCCGACTCCTGCCAGAGCTGGACAGAGAGGCTGTGCCGCCCACTGATGGGCATGTGTCTGGGGGATGGGCATTTTAGGGAAGCCGTTCTCTTCATGAGCTATAGGCCTTGGTGTTAAGAGTTGGCCTGATAACCTGTCCCCTGGATCCTCTGATGGTGGCAGGGATGGGTGCACCTTTAATAGGGAGCAGTGATGCTGGGCTAGGGGCTGGGGCCGGCAGTGATATTCTCATCCTACTCCATGCCATTTCATTAAGGTCAGGAGGAACTGCCCTGTTTATAGCCAGGAGGAGCAGCAACTGTGTCCCCTGGTGCTGGGACAATCTAAGGACAGAAGTCCCTGCGTCAGCCACCACACCTGCTCCTACAAGGGGCTGAACAGAAAAGTAGCTGATTGGAAATCAAGGAATCTGAGTTCTTGCATTACATAGGCCACTGCAGACTGAGCCAGCCTTGGGTGGATTACTTCACCTCTCTGAGGCTCAGAGTCAAGATTAGAACCATCTTAAAGATTCATTCCAGAGTCAGCTTCAATGATTCAGTGACTCCTGACAATCTCTTCAGAACTGGAGATGGGGAGTGGAAACCAAGAGAGGGTATGGTGTGCCGCTTCAGCAGAAGATCGCTGATTTTATGCACTACTTGAAGGTTTTCAGAGCATGCTGTTTTCACTTCCATGTCAGCCTGCCATCTGGGCCATCCATGGAATGACCAAGAGGCCTCCCTCAGGCTGATAAATGCCTTCTGTCTTACAGCCAGCTGTGATGTCAGAGCCAAGCTGGAGGAGGCTGGTGTTGGTGGCAGCAGACACTCTACCAGGAAACATGGTTGGACTTGAGCAGGGGACCAGGGGTCCACTTTAAGTTTTACAGATAATAATGTGAGTAACTCAGATAGTGATTATCAAGTATCAATGTGCCAACCACTGTTCTGAACACACCTTGCATATTTTAACTCATTTAATATCTCCGCATTTCTATGAGCTAAGTATTTTCTATCTTACAGCTTTTTATCTCTGTCTTACCAATGAGGAAACCAAGGCACAGAGAGGTTAAGTAACTGACCCAAAGTCAATTAGCGAGATCGGGGAACTCAAATTTGGGCAATCTGGCACTGAAGCCCTTGTTCTTAATCTCTTTGCATTAGTGCATGCGGTTGTCAAAATTATCTCCAAGGAGAAAAAAGGAAGGAGAAAAGGGCTTCAAAGTGAACTCTTGTATAAGCTTGGGTTTCTCCATGGTTTACATATGAAAAGAAAAAATGTATGTGACCAAACTCAGACCTGACTGGGTGGTCTATTCCTGCATAAAGATGGTTAGGAAGAGCTTTGAAATCGTGATATCACCCAAACGGCCTTTTCAGAGCTACTAACAGTGAATGGAAGCTATGGGATGACAAATGTCAGGTCAATATAATAGGGAACTTTCTTAAAGCACTATTCAAAGATGGGCTGGGTTGTACTAAAGGGTGGTGAGCAACCTATCACTGGAATGCAAGCAGAGACCATAGAAAGGGATGATTGTAGAAAGGGATCAAGCAGTGAGCTATGCAGGTACAGTAATATACCAGACTGGTGAGCTTCTGGTAGGAAACACGCTAAGTGTAAGTGTTTAAGTGAAAGTCTTCAGTCATGTCTGACTCTCTGCGACCCCAGGGACTATACCATCCATGGAATTCTCCAGGCCAGAATACTGGGAGTGGGTTGCCATTCCCTTCTCCAGGGGATCTTCCCAACCCAGGGATTGAACCCAGGTCTCCTGCATTTGCAGGCATATTCTTTACCAGCTGATCCAAGTGAACCAAATGAGATATTCCAGGAAAAAGTTGCAGCTCATTTTAGGAAAGCAGCCTTTTAAACAAATGGCTGTCAGACCCAGTTAAGCGAAATTAATTCTTTGTTTTTCTTAAACCACTTTCAGTGTTCAGTCATTAAAACAGAGGAGCAGTTCAGATCATCCAAAAGAACTTTAGAGTGAGATCTAGTTTGGAATCCAGGCCATTGACTATGTTTGGGACCTTGTGCAAGTTACCTGACTTCTTTCTGCTTTGATCTCTTTATCCATCAAATAATGATATAGAAACCTATCAATGTGGTTGTGAGGAAAAAAGTCATGTTGGGCATAGTACTTGGTACATAGTAGGTGCACAATAAGTTCTAAGTATGACTATAATTAGCGCAGCATCTTGGGAGTAGCCACAGCCAGTGAGAGACACTGGAGAGAAAATCAGTCGTGATGTTTATAGCAAAAGTGGAAACCTCATTTAAGGATGTCTATAGACTGACGAGGATATTTAGAGAATAAACTTGGTAAACAGTTTGGCGCAGAATATCCAGGCAAGCTAAGGAGAAATTCAATGCACAAGCATCACTCAATCAAAGAGGAAGATGCAAATACAGAAGTTAATGAACATAGTTTGTTCATTTATCTACAATCAGGATTTAGTGTAGGGGGATTTACTTGGTCAGAGGATCTGTTCTAAAGACTTACTAATGAAGGTCTTTAAATTTGCAGTCACTTTTATAGTCTTCTTTCCTCGAATAATTCAAAGAAGAAAATAGACTCTCTGGAGTCAGACAGGTCTCGGTTCAAATTCTGGGTTTGCCAAATACTTGCCATATGCCCTGGACCTCTCTCACCTTCTGACTCTCAGTTCCCTCATCTACAGAATGGAAATGGTACTGCTACCTCATAGGCGGTGATGAACATCAAAGTGCCCAGGACAATGCCTGGCACAGTGAGGCTGCTCAACCAATAATACCAACTATTATTCCACAAATATCAAGTCAGCATAGCACATCATGACTTGAATCCTTATGCTGGCCTTGTCACCTGATAAGGTGACACCAGGATACAGAGGTGTCACCAGTCTGAAACAAACTTGGAATTATCAAATATCAATCTTCCTGAACTTACAGAGATCAAGATTTCATGCTCCTAATGCAGCCTCAAGTCAGAGGCAATGGAGGAGAAAACATGAGCACAGCCAGTGTTGGGCACTACCATCAGCAGAGGAGTCAAGCTGTGGAATTATCACCTACTGGTAAACGGGGATACTACAGTTAAGGCCTATTTGCTCTTCTACTCACATAAAAGAAAAAAAGAATATTTCAGGAGTCTTTTTTGTCAAGCTCTAACTCTCTGAGAAAATCTCAAGTGGCACCAGAGAACAGAAATCGTAGACGCAGAGAATAAGAAAAGCAGGAAAAGACTAACACTGTAAGGAAGAAATATATGTTGGAGTGGCGTAACATTCTCAAACTGTTGCAGGCATTCCCATCAGCAAGGTTTACCAACTCAGTCTTTTGGATGAGATTGTTTCTTTGATATTTCAATAGAAGCTAATGGGAAGGTGGGTCACTTTAAAGTTCACTTTATTGAAATGCATCTAGTCCAATGATATGAGGGACATTGACAAAGAAATCCAATAAATAAGGTGGCCAGTCACAGCTGATAGAGAAGAAATCTGTCCACTCAGTTGGCTCTCGTTTTGCAAATGGACCTTGAGGAGAATGTGGCTTTAAAAGCTCAGCAAAGGCTTTTGCAATCAGGGAGTAGAATAAAAACAAGATTGAACTCACCTCTGTCATGCGGGGCTTACGGGAGCTGGATGGCACAAGCCTTCCTGCCTCAGGATGTGGAGCTGTGGCCATGGTGTATGTCTCTTTGCTCACCTTCTGCTTAGACCTCAGGAGGGACAAAGCAGCTTTAGTGGAAACCCCTGGAAGGTTGGGGTTGTACAAACTTATGCACCAACCAGCGTAAACAGAGGACCTCCTATCTGCATGCTGGATGTGATTTGGCTTAATGTAGTTTAAATAGCACCAACTGACATTAGTGGTTGTGTGGAGGCTGGGGAACTGCAGTACCTTCTTTGAGTCCGTACCTTCTTGTAACTTGGCTGGTCTGGGGGATGTTTCTGACAGAGGTTGTGAGCTGGGAGGTGCCAGTGGAGGGGGTCAGCTTGTTCCTTGGAATCTTCTTTCTTCACACTTGATGGGAGTAATCCTCTTCGGTGAGGTTTACCAGATGGTTGGGCATATTCCTTCAAAGCCTCTGAGCCTGAGGCTGTCACATGGGGCAATGAGGGCTGCGGAAGGGGAGGAATTTCCTTTGGGTCTGATAGATCTGAGGACAGGCTGGAGAGTGTTTCTAGTTCCCTCCTGCCCTGGCCCTGGCTGCCCAAGTGGGACTTCTCTGATCTCTTGCTATCCTCGGTGCTGCTAAGCACCACGCTACATGGTTTCACAAGTTCAAATTTTTCATCTGCCTTAGAAGCCTCCTCTTCCTTCACCCTTTTTTGCTGCTGGGTTTCCATGGTAAGTTCAAGGCTGCCAGCTGGTGAAAGGACACGTTTGCTTCCTCCCACTGTTGATGAACTCCCCTCCAGGCTCAAGACACTTTCTGATGCCAGGGAAGTGCCTTTTCTTTCAGGTAATGTCACAGGCACTCTCAGGAATGGAGTCGGGAAACCTCTGCTCTGTTCTTCACTTACTCCAGCCAGTCTGGGCCTGACCTCGTACACATCTGCCCCACACACAGACATCCCCTTGCATGAGGGCTCCTCAAACTTGGGAAGAGCCACAGTTGCTGAGCTGCCTTGGGATTGGGTAACCAGGATCTGGGAGAGAGTGGTGTACATGGCACTCCCATAGGACGGCATGTTGGTCTGGATGCGGACGGGCACAACTAGAGACACCATGGTGTCTGGACAGGCAGGCAGGGCCAGTGGAGGGGCTGATGTGGGTGCTGAGCAGCTGGATGGGGGAGCCACAGTGGGCAGCTGGATGTCACTGCTGTACTCTGTGCTGGGGGAGAGGCCAGGGGTTCCTGCTGCCAGTGTGGCCAGGCTAGTTTTGATCTGGGGCACGTGGCTTTCCACTTCACTGGGGAGCTGAAGGGTGAACTGGGATTGCAGAGGCAGGAAAAACCCAGAAGAAAGTGCTGAGGAGGCAGGGTAAGGCATGGGGAGAAATGAAGGGGTTGTCGGAATGGGATGTTGGCTGGGTGAGGCATGAGCTGGGGGAGGTGGAGTTGGCCTGGATGTAGAACAGTAGGTTGGAGAGGAAGTGGGGGAGCTTGAAATAAGGAGGGAGGAAGCGGGGGCATGGAGTAAGGTGTGGAGAGCAGGCTGGACATGGCCTGGGTAGGGAAGAACTCTGAAGACTGTCCTGGCTCATGCTGTAGGAGGTGCTGGAAGGAGAAAAGGGAGACAGGTGGGGGCAGGTAGGGTTTCTCCTGCAATGGGAGCTGAGCAATGGGGTGGGGGAACACCTGCAATGCTTCTGTGTAGGGTGGAGTGGCCCCCAGTGCTGGTCTGTCTTGCACTTGGCTCTTGCCTCCCGGGTGCCCACTGTGCGAGGTGGCTGCAGAGGAAACTGGGGGCAATGCGCCTTTGGCCAAAGATTTACTGGATGAGGGTTTTGGTTCCTCACTCTCCTGTCTTCCCTTGGGGGTGGCCTCTGGCTCGGTTTCAGGAGGCCTGCTCAGAGAAGCCTGTCTCACCAAAAAGCATTTTCTTCTCTCTGGTGGGGCTGCTGAGGCCACAGGAGCTGCTGGAGTTGGTGCTGAAGGGCCTGTCAAGGACAAGCTGCCATAGTCGAAGGATTTGCTGCGTGTCTCGGTCATATGGGTGGAGTGGGAGACGTTGGGGCTCTGTTCTGAGGCTGACCTCCGCATCTCACGGGCATGCGGGTGGTGGCTGGGGACGGTCAGCATGTGGGTGCCCAAGGGTTTGGAGCGTGTGTCTGATGAGGGCCCAGCGGCTTCAGCTTTTCCATGGTCGTCTCTCTCGAAGGAGGCAGAGCGGCTGGACCCGCTCAGTGAGAGACTGCTCTCCCGGCTCGGGCTGCGAGACAGAGGCACAGAGGACTCAAAGCTGGACTCCCCCGATGACTGGGCCATCTCTGCCAGGCGCAGCCTCTTCTTCTTGGGTGGCAGCTTCTCGGCGGGGAGCTGGGCAAGTGTCTGGCTGCGCTGGGGCCACTGGAACTCCTCTGTCTCTCCGGCTCCTTAGGGGGTGGCTCCGGCTCTGTGTCCGGCCGGTCGGGCTCCTCGGTCACCAGGATTTCGGGAACCTGAATATTGGGCTGGCGGACCAACCTGGGCTGCAGGGAGTGGGCTGAGCGTCCGTGCGGGGCGGGCGGGGGTGATGAGAAGGGGGCCGCAGACTTGTCTTCCCCTTCCAAACCACCAGGCTGCTCCAGAGAGTCAGATTTCTCAAAGGAGCTGGTGTGCTGGATGACAGAAATTTCTTTGGACGTGGTTCTCCTCTCCTTCCCTGATTCTGAACTGGACCCTGGCTTAGGAGTCCTTTGCTGGAAGCCTGCGGATCCCTCCAGGGAGGGCACTGACTTACTCGGCTCTGCTGGTGACTTGCTGGACTCCAGGGGAAGGTTCCGTGCAGCCTCTGAAGGCCCAGGGCTGCCGAACTGACTCTTTGTGGACTCTAAGCCAGGCGGCTCCTCCTCATCCCCGAGGCTCTTCTCTTTCCTCCTTTTCCTCAGTGGAGTGAGTTCCAAGGTGGTCCCCAGTTTGTAATGCATCATCTGGGACCAGGGCTCATGCTCAGCCTGGCTCTTTTCAGCCTCCGAAGACACATGAGCACTCACGGTGACTGGCTTTGCCATCTGAAGCTCTGAGCAGTAGTACTTTTTATGGGCCTCATAGTTGTCCCTTTTCTTGTACCGAGCACCACATATGTTACATTCATAGATCACCCCTTTCGTTTTCAAACCCTTCTTGGTCTTTTTGGTGAGGTCGCTTTCCCTGGGTTCCGGTTCATCTGCAGGCTTGGAGGCTGTGTCTTTGCTGCTGGGCCCTGCCTCCTCAGAACTGTACTCTCCGCCCAAAGGTAGTTCGATGGCCGGCTGACGCTTGAGCATCCGGGGGTGGGAGGTAAACAGTTGACTGCTGCGGCTCAGGGCTTCCGAGTCGGCGACGTGGTCGTCGAAGGAGTAGCTGCCTCGGAAGGTGTGGTGGGGGGTACTGAGGGTGCAGGTGGCAGAAGGCATTGAGTGGCTTTCAGCAGAGGCACAGGGGGGGTGGTGCTGGGTGGGCGCTGGAGGCTCAGCAGTGATTGTTCGGGCTTCACTTTGTCGCTATGGGAGGACAGTGGCTCCCGGTAGAGGCTGGATTTGGGTGACTCCATGCTGCTCCGCCGCGACAGTGAGCTCCTCCTGGGCTTCACGCTGTCTATCTCGCTGGTGTCCACCACGGCCTCATTGATGGTGATGAGTTTGGTGATATGCTCAATCACCTGTGTCCGGGGCACGGACAGAGGTACCAGGCTGGGCTTGTCTTCGGTGGACAGGGGCAGGAGGGGCTGGGTGGAGGTGGCCGTCAGCATGGCAGTCCGCTGCCCGATCCTCCCACACTTGCCAAAGATGATCTCGGCATAGGACCTGGCGTTGGTGTTTGGGGGGCTGACCTGCTGTTCAGCGCTCTCAGAGCGTGAGAAATACCCAGATTCAGTGCTGCCTTTGCTGCCCGGGCTCAGGAACGCCTGCTCGTCAATCACCTTCTTCCTCTCGCTCAAGCGGAGGGCCAGCTTCTGCTTTATCGTGTGGGTGTCTTCAGGTTTATGGCTCAGGGGGTGTTCGGATGAGGGTTCCGCAAAGGGAGCTGGGTCCTCGAGCGACGGGGCCGAGCTGGACTGCGACAGGGAACAGCGTTCATGGCTGGAACCCTGGCTCCCGGAGCTGTACAAACTGCTGGACAGGAGTGGGTGTTTGGGCCTCGGGGAGAGCTCTGTGGGGTGTGTGGAAGTGGTGCCCGTCTCCTCTTCCGAATCTGTGCTTTCTCCCTCGGTGGGCTCCTCAAACTCTTCCCCAGGGATCCTCTCCATCTCCAGCCCTGGGGGGTACATCTCGCCACCCATTCCCGAGGCCAGGCCGGCTTTGATGCGGTGAGCATGGGATTTCCTGTGCTTGTAGAGGTTACTCTTGGTCTTGAAGGAGAAGCCACAGGGGCCACAGGGGTAGGGCCTCTCGCCTGTGTGTGAGCGGATGTGTTTCTGGAGCACACTGGGCTTGGCACAGGGGCGGTGCAGTATTGGCATATGTACTTGCCGGGCTTCTGGGGTTTCCTCTCCTTCTTGTGTGCCTCTTCCGTGGGCTTCAAGGAGACCTGGGAGGGACGGGGCACAAAGACTTTGGGGATGCCAGGCAGGTCCTCGGGAGGAATGATGGAAGCATGGGAAGGGAGGAGCTGGCTTTGAGGATGGAGCCCAGGGGTCACAAAAGAGCCTGAGGGCCCAGGTCTCATTGGGTCGACCAGCTGCCATGTGGACCCCTCCAGGAGATGCTCGGGTTTGCCAGGCGCCATGAATGCTGGTGTCAGAGGGTGCTGCGGAAGCTGGGAGATGTGGACTGAGGCTTCGACGGAGGACCTCTTGGGGGGCTTCTGCGGCTGGCCGGTTTTCTCCTGAGAGCTTTCCCTAAGAACCGACGAGGGGCCTGGGAAGGGCTGCGGGGCTAGTAGCTCTTGGAGGGGGCCCTCTTGAGTGGCGGCCGTGCTGCCGCCAGGGTACGGGGCGTTAGATGAGACACTGGTCTGAATGGCCTCTCCTTTGGTCAGCCGCTTCCGGGGACTTCCCTCAGCCTTCTTGGTGCCCTTGACACTTTGTTCAGGATCCATGACCTCCACAGGACTTCAGATGCTATTAAGGGAGGGTTGGAGCAGGCCGCATTTATGAATACCCCAAACGTCCCAAGGAGGCGTCTGGCTTGGGTAACATTGGTCGAGAGCTTCGGAAGTCAAACCCAAGGTGGTTTGGGGAGTTTTTAAAATTTTTTTCCGAGTGTCACTGGCTGCAAGTGGACTCAGGGCAGGTCATCAGGGCCCAGACTATTCACATCGGTGAGGCATGGCCCTCTACTTCACAGACAGAAAATGCACCAGCATTTTCTGCCTGAATGTCTGTCGTAGAAACGTCATGAAGGACGTCAGCGTCGCCATCGTACTGTTTCAGTTGGCAGTGGCAAGTGGCCCCCCACAAGTCCCCCGTGTGCTATGCGATCTGTGGACGGCCAGAGACGGCTGTGTGCATGGTCCAGGCATCCCTGGTCCGGCAGGAGAGAAGCCACGCTGGAGGCCGTGGGCAGCTCCGTCCCGCCTCTTCTGCCCTTTCGTCCGGTGTTGGAGATGAGCGGTCGCAGAGGGGAAGTCACGCCCTTCTACTTGACCAGAGCACACACACAGAAATACACAGAGAGAAGAGAAGAGAGGGTTACTCTAGCTCATCCACAGCTCAGGCAGCCCCGGTGAGACCTGCTGTGCCCCCTAAAGGTTAATGAGGGAAACGCAACCCAAACCGTAGCCCCGGACCCTGTGCACCGGAGCACGCTTGGCACCTCCTTTGCCCACATTTCCAGAGGCGCCGGTGACTCTGAATGTCCACTGTGGTTCTGAGGACTGTGGCTCTGTGGGGCGTCAGGAGCACAGTAGACTCTTGGAACCATGAGGCACTTAGGAATGACAGGCTTGGATTCCAGTCTTTGCTCAGAGAGCAACTCTGAATGGGTTTCAGCTCCCTAAGCCTCAGTTGTGTCACCTATGAAATGAAATAATATCCATGAAATAACAGCAATTCCTGGCTCAACTCCACCTCGAGCTGCAGTGCCTCCAACGTGAAGATGGAGATGGATGCCACTGGATGGATGCTGACTGGGCCCGTGGCCAGTGCAAGAGTTGGGGCTGGTCGGTTACCTGGAGATCAGCTTTCTATGAGAGGGACTGTTCTCGGGTTAGTATTTCTCTCTCTATCTGGCCCTGGGTTCTGAAGGTATCCAGGCTTATGGCTTTGCAAACCATTGCTAACCCACCTCCCAAGCCTGGTGTTTAATGAAAGAGCTAAAACCACCATCCCTGCGGTGGTTCACAGTGTAACACAGGGTGATCACCACAGCCACTAAGCAACAGCTGGAAGGTCATTCTGGAAGCTTCCTCCACTTTCCAGCCTTTTTTTTTGTCTAGTCAGTGGCCCAGGGATACCCTAGAAGTGGCTCAGAATAGAGGTCCTTGTCAAACTGAGGGGTAAAGCTGGTCAGAGTGGAGCCCCAAGGATGTCTGCTCTTCCAGGGTCAGCTAAAGTTGGGCAGCCAAGGCTTCCTGGGCTCTGAGGGCATTGCAGGGCCCTTTTCCCCAAGAGCACAGACAGAATTTCAAAGCTGGAAATCACTGTGAACTTTGTCCCGCCAGCCATCTTACTTTCCAGGGGATGAAACTAAGGACTGCAGGGGGAGGGTGGCCTGTTAAGTTCCTATGTTCTTAAGAGGTAGGGCCTGCACTTGAATCCAGGCTCCCTACTGCCAGATTTTATTCCCCAGCCACCTCGCAGGTGTCCATACCTAAGGTGAGGGTCTGGGAGAGTGACCGGTGCGTCTCTATAGCCTTCTTCCCTCTCCTGTAGGCATGCTCTGCCCTTGGCATACTGACCACAGGCACCTTCCATGACCTCACCTTTATTTTCATTGGGTGTTTGCTGATACAGTCTTGAAAAGTTCCCACTTTCTACTTTCATAGAATACTCTGAAAGACTCCAATAATTGTTGCTCAAATGGCAGGACCTCAGACATAGTGACATGCCATGGAAGGGCAAGGAGTTCAACAACTAGCTGAAAGGTATAGTCTATAAACTTATTCCTTTTTTGTTTCCTTTTCATCTTGGTTCTATAAAAACTTCAATATCATCATAATAAAATTTTATAAATATTTTTAAAAAGAATGACAAGCTATAAATCAAGATTTTAAAAATCTGTAAATAAGAATGACAAATCAGAACAAAGGAAAGCATAGATAAGGTAGGAGGTCAGGACTGGTAGGATGGAAAGAGCACTGATAGAACAACCACGAGGGCTTACAGTGCTTCTACAGTTCAGCTATACACTGATATCTGAGATTCTTGGCAGCCAAGGAGAAAAGGGAGACATGGTCCATGGTAGAGTCATTATAAACCCACTCCAGTGTTCTTGCCTGGAGAATCCCAGGGAGGGGGAGCCTGGTGGGCTGCCGTCTATGGGGTCACACAGAGTCGGACACGACTGAAGTGACTTAGCAGCAGCAACAGCAGCAGCAGGGTCATTATAACCAGCGAAGAAGAAAATACGTAATTCCTTGCAGGAGGCAAAGCATTAACTTGAAAAGAACTTTTTCATATGGTACTTCAGACAGGGGCAGCGAATAATGCATGAGATCACCCCTGTCTTCAAATAACATCCCTCCAGCAAATGCTATGACCAACCTAGACAGCATATTAAAAAAGCAGAGACATCACTGTGCCATCAAAGGTCCATCTAGTCAAAGCTATGGTTTTTCCAGTAGTCATGTATGAATGTGAGAGTTGGACTATAAAGAAAGCTGAGCGCCAAAGAATTGATGCTTTTTTTTCCTCCAACTGTGGTGTTGGAGAAGACTCTTTAGAGTCCCTTGGACTGCAAGGAGATTAGACAAGTCAATTCTAAAGGAAATCAGTCCTGAATATTCACTGGAAAGATTGATACTGAAGCTTAAACTCCAATACTTTGGCCACCTGATGTGAAGAACTGACTCACTGGAAAAGACCTTGATGCTGGGAAAGATTGAAGGCAGGAGGAGAAGGGGACAGCAGAGGATGAGATGGTTGGATGGATCACTGACTTGATGGACATGAATCTGAGCAAGCTCTGGGAGTTAGTGATGGACAAGGAAGCCTGGCATGCTGTAGTCCATGGGGTCGCAAAGAGTCAGACACGACTGAGCAACCGAACTGAACTGAACTGAACTGAGCAAATGCAGTGGTTGAGTTTCTTCAGTGGAAGGTCACAACTCAGCAAAGGCTATTCTTGAGCAGTCAAAGGCCTCCTCTGACCTAGGCAGAGAGCATGCTCCCAAAGCAGGACGAATGTGGGAAAGACAGGGAAACTTCATTTCATCATATTACTGTCAATAAGGTGGCCATGTAAGATGTCACCCAAACTAGGGCACTTTGGAGAGTAAAAGGGGTACAATTAATCATTCTGGAGGAGCAACAGGAATAAACCAGGTCATCTCAGGCAAACCAGAACGAATGGTTACCCTTACGATCAATATTTATCTTGTGATCCAAACCAGGCACAAGCGCCATCTCTGAGAGTCTGGCATCAACTCTGATCTCGCTATGAGGACTGAACTGACACCACGGTCTCCTATGGGTCCTTAAAGACTGGGCTCTAGTCTCATTCCCTCTCTTGACAAATGAGGAGACTGAGGCCTAGAGAAATCAGGCGGTTTTCCCTAAAGACTGCAGAGTGATGGTGGCCGAGGCAGACCACCCTGTGCCCCCGCCCGCCTGCTGGCCAGAGTTCACCCCCACCTCCGTGAGTGACTGGGCACCAGAGCCTACGGCTTTGTGGCACACCAGGCACCAGAGTCCATGGCTCCCTGCTCTGCGAAGGCACCAGCTTGGCCCCACAGGAGGTCACTCCCTGGCGAGGAGTGACCGCAGTGTCCGGAGGCTTAACAGTTAAGGGGGCCTTTCAGCTTATGTCCTAACCTCTCTGTGGCTCTTGGGTGGGAGAAATGGGGAGAAGACTGAGGTTGGGGATTCCATCCTAGTGGCATTACCCCAGGCCTTACTTATCCAAGCTAATGTGGGCAGAAGCTCGGAGTCATGGAAAAGTCAGATGGGGCAGCCAGCACCTGCAGTGTAGACAGAGAACTGTGCTCTGGGCTGGTCTGTGACTCCTGGGCTTGGCTGTACCTGTGTGAGGGGAGGAGGCCCCTGGGTGCTGTGGATGGATAATAAAGCATTGACTCTACTATGTCTATTGACCCTTTCATGCAAGGATCTCAATGTACCCCCCAAATACTAGCTAGTGGTGAGCTTCGCTTCTTCTGATGGATGGATGGGCCCCTCTACATGACTGAAGGGGAGTGATCAGTCTGAGTGACAGTCAGTTGGCCAAGGAGGACCCTACACTGTCGAGTCTTGTGTTTCTCCCTTCACTGAGCCACAGGGGTGGGTGGGGAAGCGCCCAGAGGCTGGGGCTTGGAGCAGTTCCCAGGCCAGGCAGGAGGGTGGGGTGGATGAGGGAGACAGCCAGGTGACTTTGTGTCATTAGGTGACTCACTGGGCCAGCACCACCTGCCTGGGGTCAGCACCTGCCTGGCTGCACCTGTGAGCAGGGCCCTCCTGCTGCAGCCTCTGGGGCAGGAGCAGGCAGGACACGTCAGCACCATCAGCCACCTAGGTCATGGAGTCAGGGAGGCCTGAGAGCCGAAAGGCCCACCCCTTCATTCTGCACAGAGGGCACCTGAGCTGTGGGAGACAATGACTGGCCCAGGCAACACAGGTCCTCAGATTACTGGGCCAGTCTCTCTGCTGCCTTGTTCCATACCTCATGACATGCCAGAGGTCCTTAACACAAGAGGCAGTGGGAGGGGGCAGCTGGGACTGGCTGCAGAACTGGGGAAAATCTACAAGAACTAAGAAGGTTTCAGCCTTGGAATGGGTTACAATTCACACTGGCATGAACATTCTTTTACCTAACTCTTTAACCCCTTTAGAAGGACCATTTCTAATCTCTGTGACCAAGTGATGCTAAGAAAATGGCTCTTTTCTACAGTCTGTGCTTCTGAAGGTGTGTGTAACATTTTAATACTAGCTAGAAGTAACAAAAGGAAAAGTTGCCTCTGAAGAGAACTGGTGAGCATACCTGTAAAAATCACCAGTGACATGAGATCAGAGGTAGGGGGCTTTCCCTGCAGGGCCCAGAAGCTGGGCCAACAGGAGTCTGGGCCTCAGGCCAGGGGAAAGATGGATGTCCTCTGCTGATGGTGGCAGAATGGAGCTAGAGTCCACCTTGCCTGCTACTAAGGTCATAGCCCTCAGAGCTCTGGCTTAGAAACCAGCTTAGAACCATGAGAAGAACCTGAGTTTTAAGAGCCAGCTGGCTAACATATCAGACAACTTGGCTCTCACTTCTGGAGGCTTCCATAGGTCTAGCTAGTAGGATATCCCAACACGGAAGAGAGTAGAGTGCTGGGGCTGGAGCCATGAAAGCCTCAGGGGAGGGGGATGAGGGGCAGGCAACAGGGCTGAGGCCTGAAGTTCTGCAACTAACTGGACACCTCTTCTGGATCCAAGGCATGGGGACAACAAGGCTGTTGCCCAGAGTGGAGCCCCACAGAGGGAAGATAGGAAGTGGGCTCTAGCAGGTGTCAGCTTCACTAGTCATGGTAGGAGGCCAGCCTGAGTCTGCATGAGCTGTAGACTAGGGAGCTTGAATCACCAGCCAGGATAGATGAGACTCAAGTAAGACAGGGACAGAGGCCTGGTGTTCAGAGGGCTATTAGGTCAATCCATCCCAGACTTGGGCATAAAGTTCTTATAATTTAGTTACATATACCCATGGATGCATGCACCCCAATATCCCAAAATTAGGTAAAAATTTTACTGACCATAAGTAATAAAACACACTGATGTTAAAAACACCAGGAAAGTAAACCTTTTGTTTATTTTCAGAAGCTGAAACCCAGCATAGAAGGCCACAGCCTAGATGGAAGGCAAGCAGTGTTTTCATTTAAGAACCCAACATCAAACCAGTGGCCCTTCTGAGAATCTGTGTGTATTTCACTGCGTCTGTGTGTGTATGAGATGGGGCAGAATTCTTACACAGCAAACAAAAGTGAAAGTGGCTGGGGGCTCAGATGGTGGCAAGAGAGGGTAAGTGTGAAGATGTGGGTCTGGAGCCTAACAGGAGAGGTTGTCAGAGAGCCAGCAAAGGAAGTCTGGACAGAGAGTGGCCAAAGCCAAGGGTGGGGCTCTGGCTGGTAACAGGCAACAGGGCAGAGCCTGAAAATGTCTGCCACTAGCCACTCTCCTTTTTGTTTTAGCAACTGAAGCCCCTGAGCATCAGCTGAGCCTCTTGTCACCCACCTAGGATGCGTCTACCAGCATCCTTTGCAGCTAGTGCTGGTCAACAGCTGTAGCTTGTAGGTCATGGCCAGAAAGAACAGTGTCTGCCCTCCACATCCTCATTTGCTCAGGAAGGAACCTGGAGGCAGTGGTGGAGGTGAACCTGACTGTATTTCACAAGGCTACAGCTTCCATAGTGATTCCTCTAATGGATCTGAGCAAAGTAAGCTGAAAACCTTCTGGAAAGGATTCACCATTCTAGATGCCATTAAGAACATGTGTGGTTCAGAGGAAGGGGTCAAAATATCAATAGGAGTTTGGAAGAGTTAATTCCAATCCTCGTGGATGTCTTAGACTTTATGGAGAAAGTAACTGCAGATGTGGTAGAAATAGCAAGAGAACTAGAATTAAAAGTGGAGTCTGAAGATGTGACTGAATTGCTGCAATCTCATGATAAAATCTAACAGACGAGGAGTTGCTTCCTAGGGATGAACAAAGAAAGTAGTTTCTTAAGATGGAATCTACTTTTGGTGAAGATTTTGTGAGGACTGCTGAAACAACAATAAACAATTTAGAGTATTACATAAACTTAGCTGATAAAGCAGCAGCAGGGTTTGAGGGGGCTGACTCCAATTTTGAAATAAGCTCTATTGAGGGTAAATTCCTTTCAAAGAGCACTGCATGTTACAGGGAAATTGTTCATGAAAGGAAGCAGTAAATTAATGCGGCAAACTGCATTGCTGTCTTACTTTGATAAACGGCCACAGCCACCCTATCCTTCAGCAACCACTACCCTGATCAGTTGGCAGCCACCAATATCAAGGCAAGACCCTCCACCAGCAAAGGATTATGAATCACTCATTGAAGGCTCAGAAGAGGGTTGGCATTTTTTAGCAATAAAGTATATTTTAATCAAGTTATATACATGGATTTTTTTTTTTTTACATAATGCTATTGCATTCTTAGTAGATTACACTACGTGCTGGTTTAGTTACTAAGTCATGTCTGACTCTTGTGATCCCATGGACTATAGCCTGCCAGGCTCCTCTCTCCATGGGATTCTTCAGGCAAGAATACTGGAGTGGGTTACCATTTCCTTCTCCAGGGGATCTTTCCAATCTAGGAATCGAACCCGGGTCTCCTGCACTGCAGGCAGATTCTTTACTGACTGAGCTACAAGGGAAGCTACAGATTATACTGTAGTGTAAACATAACTTTTATATGCACTAAGAAACCAAAATATCTGTGACTCACTTTATTGTGGTGATCTGGAACCAAACCCACATCTTCAAGGTATTCCTCTAACTGGCACACAGCTGATGCTCAAGAAATAAGAACAGATGTTGATCTAGAGGTCAAAGCAGGGTCTCCAAAGAAGTCAATATGATGCTGAGCCACTCACCTAGTGGTAGAGCCTTTCTAATTTCCCCAGACAAAATATACATCAGTTCCCGAGCTGGGCAGGACAGTGGGGTCAAAAGCATAGGCAGGAGGTGCTGCCACTGATGGTGGCAGATTTCAAGGACCTGACGGTCTGGGACACTTATCAGACTGAACCTTTCATACCAACCTAGGGCTTAAGCTATAACTGAAGACACTCATGGATTAAGCCATTACAATCTTGACACGCAGATTGGCTGGCCCATCCCCCTGCCTCCACGCTGCACTAGATGGTTCTCCTGCTGAGGCTGGAGATTCTGGAGCCTCCAGTGTACCTCGTGGTCACTGGTTTCCTGTGAAATGATGACAGGTCAGTGAGACCCAGGGCAGGGCAGCTCTCAAGGGGCCTGAACCTGGGCTTCCATTATGGTCAAAAGGATGAACTGCACGAGTACATCCTGTCTTCAGACTCACAGCACTTTGTACCCATCATCTTCATTTGCTGTTGGGAAGAAACTGAGGCCCAGAGGAAAGATGCAATCTGTTCATGGAGAGCCAGCAAGGAGGTGTTCGGGCCAAACTGGAGAAAATTCGTGAGCCCTTCAATTTTCTGTTTGGGGCCATGTACCTTGAATGGCAGGGATGGCTTGACGCTGAGTAAGCTTCCCGGGGAGCTCCCCAGGGGCAGACAGATCTGGGCTGCAGGGAGGATGGCAATTAGGGCACCTGAAGAGAACCAGCGGGCAGAACACCAGGACTCCTCACCATGGCTGGCTTGCTTCCCAAGATACTCCCCACCTTTCTCAGGATCTGTGAGTTCCCTCCAGCAAGGGCAGAGGAAGAGGCCTGGGGTCAAGATGCCTGCCATGGGACCCCATTACTTGTAGAGGAAGCCCCTGACACAACTCTGCTGTGTCCCTCAGCATTTTCTTGCTTTGTCCACCTGTGAGAGGTTGCCTGCACTCCTTGGCACCTGGCCCCTTCCATCTCAAAGTCAGCAGTGGCTGGCCGCGTCTTTTCCCACTAAATGACACTGACTGCCCTACTTCCCTCTCACTCATAAGGGCTCTTGTGATTATGCTGGGCCCTGCCTAGATAATCTATAGGGCTTCCCTGATAGCTCAGTTGGTAAAGAATCTGCCTGCAATGCAGGAGACCCCAGTTCGATTCCTGGGTCAGGAAGATCCACTGGAGAAGGGATAGGCTATCCACTCCAGTATTCTTGGGCTTTCTTTGTGGCTCAGCTGGTAAAGAATCCACCTGCAATGTGGGAAACCTGGGTTCGATCCCTAGGTTGGGAAGATCCTTTGGAGAAGGGAAAGGCTACCCACTTCAGGATTCTGGCCTGGAGATTAGATAATCTATAAAAATCTCACCATTTTCACATCCTTGATTTAATCACATCTACAACATGCCTTTTTTCATGAAAGGCAACATGTTCATAGGTTCCAGAGGTTAGGATCTGGACATTTTTGGGAGTCATTATTCTGCTTATCACAGTGCTATCTCAGTATTTTTTGAATCTGTATTTCTTGTTCTCTAGTGAGGCTTAGAACTTTGCATAAGCTTATTAAGCAATTATTTCATTCAGTGAATTATTTTTCATATCCTTTGCTTATGTTCCTAATGAATTATATATTTGTTTATTTATACAAACTCTTTCAATATTGGGGACAGTAATCTTTTCAATATGAACTGCAAATACTTCTATCATTAGTCTTTAACTTTGCTGAACAGGAAAATTTTGTTTCTATGTCGTCAAATGCATCACCAATTTTTCCCTTTATGACTTTTAGGTTTTGTGTCCAAGATCGACTGACTGTCCAAGATCATTTTTTTAGAATGTCACCCACTTTTCTTCTAGTCCCTTTATGATTTTTTTTCTTTCCTCTCTCTCTGTCCCTCCACCCCTTTGTTCCTCTGTTCCTCCCGCCATCCTTCCCTCCCTCCCTTCCTTTCCATTTCTATTGTGGCTCCATCTGGCATTTATTTTTGTGTAAGGATTGAGGTGAGATAAAGCTTAGTATTTTTTTTTAAATATAGCTAACCAGTTGTCCTAACAGTATTATTGAATAGTCCACCCTCACTCTGCTGAAATATCCTGGGGCATCTAAAAGCACAGGTTCTAGCCCCATTCAGATCCATTGAAACAGTATCTATGGGAAAAGGGCCCCAGAATCTATATTTTTACAAAGCTCCCTATGTAAAAGTCTGACATAAGCTTCTCTACAGTCCACTATTTGGGGAAACTGATGGAACTCCTCTAACTACCTCCTCTAACTAATCACCTTGCCTCTAGGTCCTCAATGTTTCTCCACTCTACCCCACCATTTATTGCAGAATGTGAAATCTCTTTGATTGCCAACCTCACCAGGCCTCTCCCTCTGTCAAGAACTCTCAGTAGCTCCCAACCACAGGGAGATGCAGCCAATGGTGTTTCAGCCTCACAATCAGGCCCCTCCCAGCCTCCTCTCTCCACCCTGCACTTTGACTTTTCATCAGCTCAAACCCACATGCTCTGGACCTCTCTGCTTAATCACATTGCTATTCCCCAGAGAACAGGCAGAGAAGGGAGCCTAGGAGGCTAATTCCACAGAGGAGTCAGGGAATGCTTCCTGAAAGAATGTGTGCTTGAACTGGGCCTTGAAAGGTGGGGACAGTGTTGATGGTTAGACTTGAAAGAAAAGGATTCTAGTCTAAGAGGGAGGGACAACACATGCAGAGCTCAGGAGGCTGGAATGTAGCCACAGAGAATGCTGTATTTGTGGCCTCTCTTCCCTCCCAGGCTTGGGGCTCCACGTGTGCATGCTAGAGCTGGGGCTCAGGGCAGGGGCAGAAGTTTTCACAAGTTCCTCTTCTAGGCCCTAGAATGACAAAAAAAAAAGCCTCAAACTATGGACACTTGTTTCTGCCAAACAGATCTTCCAGTTGAGTGGGGGTGAGTGCTGACCCTCAGAAAGCAGGTAGAAGGCACAGTCTGGTCCTATGGGGTGGCCAGAGCAGGTTGCTGGGCTGGATCAGGTTTCCAGGATACCAGTCCCTCACAATAACTCTCCGGCCTGGATTCACTCATGGAAAAACAGGCACGGCCTCGAGTCTGATGGATTGCCTATGCTAGGAAGAGAAAGTTTTCCACTAATCCAACAGGTCAAATAGTGCCACTTCCCTGAGAAGCCTGAGACATCTGCCTTGGCTCAGACCTGTGTCTAAACCAGTTCATCAGCACCTTCCTGGGAAATTTGTCTTTGTCTGGACTGGGCAAAGGCTGGGCCTTATTTACCTTTGTATTTCAGTGCTGGGCACTGGACTCGGCCTTAATAAAATATTTAAAATACTTTAAAAATACTTAAGTGAGTATCTGCTGCATGCCTAAGCCTAAACATACCTAACATGCCTAAACATGAACATACTGATCCTCATACAGGTCCCCTTTTGCAGAGGAGAGGCCCAAGGCTCATAGAGATGAAGCTATTTGCTTCAGATGATACAAGAAAGGGTAGAGGTAAGATCTGAACCTTGAGTTTAGACCACGGCCTAGAAAACCCCCAAGAGTGCTGACCTTGGTGGCCCAGGTGGGTTCTGTCTTCCTTCCCAGCACCCCAGTTTCTCCAGGAAGTCTTCCCAGTTAACCACAGCCATCTCCACTTGCACCAAAGTCTCCTCCCTATGTGTAATCACTCTGCATGACCCTGTTAAATTCAGGGCTGAGTTTCTTGATACATGCTTTTTATCAACTATGAGTGGTAGATTATTCACTGTCTGGGCAGCTCCTAAATCATTTCCTTTGGATGATTGTGTTCCTACTTTCCCTTCTCCTCCTCCCTTCCAACTCCAAGACCCAGACAAGGTTTGAAATTTATGTACACTGGTTGAGAAGTAAATTCTATTTATAGCAAAGAGAAACCTAGGTAACTCCAGGTGAGTTGTATCTGGCTAATATTTGTCTTCCTGTTAGAAAGCCCAGGGATTGAGGGGGAATTAACATCATGGGGGAAGCACTGGTCTCGAGAAACATCCCCAGGAGAGGAGAAACAGGTTTTACAGTCAAGACCAGACTCCACTCTGCCTGACCTGAGGAAGCCCAGACTTAGCACTGTTTATCTGTGGTTGTGATAAGTAACGCAAGATGGTCCTAACAAATGCCTTGTATCTAAACCAAACAACTGAACTTTTAATATATGTCAGGGCCATTCTTAGTGTTTTACCCAATAACTCTTATCAGGCAGGGATCATTATCATCTGCATTTTACAGATGAGGAAACTGAGGCACAGAATCACAAAGTTGGTAATGGCAGAACTTGCACCTGAGCCGGGGCCATCAGTGACCTCTGCCATGGAGAACTTCAAGGCAGCTGGGGCCATGCCAGCCTTGTGGACAGGACTCAAGATTGAGTCGCTCCCTCCCAACACTTCAGGTCACCAGACACTGTTCCTAGCGAGCCCCTCCCATCCTGTGGACTAGCCTTAAGAAGAGCTTTTTTCTCCCCCTGCACTTAAAAAAAGTATCTACTGTGTTTAACTCTTGTTCCCACTGAGACTAAAAATGAACTAAGGTCAGGAACTATAGCCGGAACTCAGCAAGGGCCCAGTGAAATCTAGATGATTGTAGTTAATTAATCTATGAAGATATCTACTGTTAAAAGTCTAGTTATCTATCCACCCACCTATCTTGTTATTTATTTATAACCTCCTTGTTCCGGTAAGGATTAAAAGAGCCTCCCGGACACCTGTGAGAACTTCGTGAGCTTCTGAACTTAACTCAACCTGCTTATCTTAAATGGTCCAGGAAGTACTTATGGGTGAAAGAGCCTGAAATGAAAGCTGAGCACAGTCAGGCAGACTTGTCTTCCAGCCATTCACATCCTGCCAGTCGCTCATGGATGCTGCCTAAGAAACACCTGCACTCCACGTTTGTCCCAGTGGCCTCTCTCTCATCGCCATCCAGCAGGTCTAGCTGTTCCTTTGATGTCCTCTTGTTTCTACACAAATGTCCATGGTACAAAAGGAACACCTGCCTACAAGCTTCCTAGGTAGTTAACTAGGTCCTTTGGTTCACTCTAAAGGGTAATACATAGACACACTACAACACACAGCACACATGATAGAATAAATTCTATAAGGACAAATGACTGGAGAGACTGGGCAACATATTCCACAGTGGACAATGACAAAACAGGGACTACCTATGGCCTCCACCACTCCTGCCCACATGGCAAGATGGCCATAACTGCACTAGCAATGATAAAGCAGTTACAATGATTGCTTTGAAACTCATCTATTCATTACTCAAGTACCACATGGGCCTTCTCAATGCCAGGCCAGTAATATGGAAACAGACGTAAATCATAGACCTTAGTATCCATATAAAGCTACAGTAATCAAGATAATGTGGTCTCAACACCAGAGCGAGAACAACACCACCACAATCAATGGAAACAACAGAGTAAGAAAACAGACCCCAATATACACAGTTACCTGATTTATAACTAAGGTGTGACTGCATTTGCTGAGGGAAATGTTAGTCTTTTCAATAAATGGTGCTGATGCAATTGGATCTATATGGAAAAGAATAAACCTTGGCTATACCATATACAGAAATTAATGTGAAAAAGATGATTGGCCTGAATGCAAAAGATTAAAAAATGAAGCTTGTAGAAGAAAACACAAAAACATATCTTCATGAACTTGAGGCCAGCAAAGATTTCTTACACAGTTCACAAAAAGCAAAATCACATCATCATAAAAGAAAGGATTGGTACACTGGGCTTTATTAAAATGGAAAATGTCTACTCATCAGAAGATAAGAATAACAGAGTGAAAAGACAAGCCAGAGACTGGGAGAAGATATTTGCAATACATATTCAACAAAGGACTCATCCAGAATTTTAAAAAACCCTAAAAATTAATTTTAAGAAAGCACACAACCCAACTAAAAATGGCCAAAGATAACCCCAAATGTAAGAGCTAAGTGCTACAACTCTTAGAAGAAAACATAGGCAGAAATCTTCACGACATTGGATCTACCAACAATTTCTTGGCTATGAGACTAAAGCACAGGCAACCAATGTGAAAATAAACTGGATTTCATCAAAATGTAAACTTTCATGTGCTAAAGGACATAATCCAGAGTGATAAGGCAGTCTACAGAATGGAAGAATATATTTGCAAATCATATATGTGATAAAGGGTTATATCCAGAATATATAAAGAACTCCTATAACTCAAGGAAAAAAAAAACCAAACTACCAAATTAAAAAATGAGCAAAATACTTGAGTTCCTCCAAAGAAGATAAACTAATGGTCAAGAAGCACATGAAAAGATGCTTAGCATCACTTATCATTGCTGCTAAGTCGCTTCAGTCGTGTCCGACTCTGTGCAACCCCACAGACGGCAGCCCACCAGGCTCCCCCGTCCCTGGGATTCTCCAGGCAAGAACACTGGAGTGGGTTGCCATTTCCTTCTCCTCACTTATCATTAGGGAAATGTAAATCAAAATTATGAGATACCACCTTACACGCATTAGAAGGGTTACTATAAATTTTAATAGAAACCCAGAAAATAATAAGTATTGGCAAGGATATAGAGAAACTGGAATCCTTATGCATTGTTGATGGGAATCCAAAATGATGTGGCCTCTACAGAAAGCAATCTGGTGGTCCCTTGAAAAAAATTTTTTAAAATACAATTACAATATTACCCAGCAATTCCATTTCCAGATATATACTAAAAATAGATTTTCAGAAAGATACTTGTACACCTTTGGGCTATTCACAGTAGCCCAAAGGTAGAAATAATCCAAATGTCCACTGATGAATGAATGGATAAGCAAAATGTGGTATATACATGCATAGACTATTATTCAGTCTTAAAAGGGAAGGAAAATTTGACCCATGCTACAATATGAATGAATCCTGAGGACATTATACTAAGTGAAATAAACCAGTTACAAAAAGACAAATAGTAAACAATTCCACTTATATGAAGTACCTAGAAGAGTCAAATTTGTAGAGACAGAAAGAATGGTGGTTATCAGTGGTTGACAGAGAAAGGGCAAGCAGATCTGTTGCTTAATGAGTATAGAGTTTCAGTTTTGCAAGATTAAAAGAGTTCTCGAGATTCCTGATATTGCACAACCATTCAAAAATACTTAATATTACTGAGCTTAGAAAGGGCTGATTGAAAGTCGCTCAGTCATGTCCCACTCTTTGTGACCCCATGGACTACACAGTCTATAGAATTCTCTAGGCCAGAATATTGAAGTGGGTAGCTGTACCCTTCTCCAGGGTATCTTCCCAACCCAAGGATCAAACCCACATTGCAGGCAGATTCTTTACCAGCTGAGCCAAAAGGGAAGCTAAAAAGGGTTAAGATGGTAAATTTTATGTTATGAGTATTTTACCAGAATTTTTTTTAACGGCAAAAGATTTCAACAGGCACTTTTTAAAAAAAGATTTTTCATGTGGGTCACTTAAAGAAAATGCCTTCATTGAGTATTTTACAATATTGCTTCTGTTTTATGTTTTGGCCATGAGGCATGTTGGACCTTAGCTTCCTGACCAGGGATCTAACGTTCACTCCCTGCACTGCCAGGCAAAGTCTTAACTACTGGACCACCAGGCAAGTTCCTCAACAGATAATTTACAAAGAGGTTGTCTAAATGGTCAACAAGCATACGAAAAGGTGATTAACACCATTACTCATTAGGGAAATACATATCAAATCCGCCACACGTTCACCAGAATGACTAACAGGAAACAAAATGACACGAAACGTTGGGAAGAATGTGGAGCAAATGGACCTCTTCCAGAACATTGTTGGTGGGAAGGTAAGTAGGTGCAGCCATCTGGACAATTGAATGGCAAAATCTTCAATGGCAAACACACACCTACCCCATGACCTAAAAATTCCACTCCTAAGAATATTTCCTACAGAAACGCATATATATATCTGCTAAAAAAACACAAGAATGTTCATAGTAGCTTTACGTTATGAAGCAGCAAAAAACCTGGAACCAACGCAATGCCAACAACAGAGTAGATAAATAAATTGAGGTATATTTACACAAGGATTATCACACAGTAATTAAAAAGAATGAAGTACTGCTACAGACAAAAATGGCTCTTACAGACAAAATAATAAGCAAGGAGTTCAGATACAATAAACCATATACTGTATGATTCCAGTTTACTAAAGAACTGGCAAAATTAATTTTATTATACTAGAAATCAGAATAGTGATTAGTTCTGGTGGGGCAGGTGTAAGTATTGACGAGGAAGAGGCACATAGGAGTTTTTTGGGTGATAGAAATGTTCTACATCTTGATTTGGTTATATATATTACACGAGTCAGACCTTTTTCAGCAAAGGTCCATATAGTCAAAGCTATGGTTTCTCCAGTAGTCATGTATGGATGTGAGAGTTGGACCATAAAGAAAGCTGAGTGCTAAGAATTGATGTTTTTTAACTGTGGTGTTGGAGAAGACTCTTGAGAGACCCTGGGACTGCAAGGAGATCAGACCAGTCAATCCTAAAGGAAATCAACCCTGAATATTCATTGGAAGGACTGATGCTGAAGCTGAAGCTCCAATACTTTGGCCACTTGATGCAAAGAGCCTATTAACTGGAAAAGATGCTGATGCTGGAAAAGATTGAAATCAGGAGGAGAAGGGGAAGGCAGCAGATGAGATGGTTGGATGGTATCCCCAACTTAATGGACATGAGTTTGAGCAAGTTCCAGGAGATAGTGAAGGACAGGGAAGCCTGGCATGCTGCAGTCCATGGGTTCACAAAGAGTCAGACATGGCTTAGCAACTGAACAACAAAAATATATGTAAAATCTATTTGAGTTGTAACTTTGTGATATGTGTTCAGAATTATATGTTATGCCTCAATTTTAAAAAAAGACATGGACTTTTGCACTTGAAAAATACAAAGCCTATGAAAAGAGAGACACAAACAAAAATAGATTATAAGGTATGGTAGGCACTGTGATAGAAAGAGGTTCTGAGTATGGGCTGGGGGTGGGGAGGAAGGACTCATTGCAGGGAGTCTTTAGAGGAGGTACACTGGGCTCTGAAGTATGCAGATTTTACCAAGCAGAAAAGGGGACTAGTGTGAGCAAAGGCAGGATGATGAGGGGGGAACCTTGAGTGTGTGAGAAGGTACTCAGTGTGGTTAGAGGGTTGGGGGTGTACAGCATCATTAGTGGTGGGAGAGGAAGCTGAGGACATGAATCAAGTTAGTCTTCAGATTTGTTTATTTAAGTGAGCTCCCCATAAACAGTTGCTGAGTGAATGAGTGAATGAATGACCTTCCCACAGGTACAGCACATCTGATGCCTGGGGTAGCAGACATGGCATGTTTGCATGGCAACAAGTAGTGATGAGATGCATCCCTGGTGTGGTTGTGCAGCCCATTTCTTCTAAGATTGTTAACTTCCCCGAAGTTCAATATCTTCTAGGTCCCAGAATTAGAAAACATCCTCACTCAGTTAATAGTACTGACTCTGCTATGAACACTGAGGGATTATTTTTTTATAATCTATACTCTCCTCCAACTTCCTTCCACACTATCTCACCATTTTTGATAATTATATATTTTAGGTTGTCTTGGCAGTTGCCTTTAACATCTTCCAATAATACACTTAAATTGCCATTTCCTGGTCTGTCAACTTTTGACAGTATCTATTCATTTCTATGAACAATGAAGAAATTTGTGCATAATCCCTCCTTCCTACCTGGTTTCTTCTGTCCACCTTTAAATTCCTGGTAGTTTAAAATTTACTGTTCTTACATCGTCAAGTTTCATAACATTTACATTCTCTTCTGTATCTTATCATTGAGTCTAGTCTATAGGTTAATTCCTATAGTCCTTCTCTGAATATTCATTGGCAGAACTGATGTTGAAGCTGAAGCTCCAATGCTTTAGCCACCTAATGAGAAGAGCTGACTCACTGGAAAAGACCCTGATGCTGGAAAAGATTGAAGGCAGGAGGAGAAGGGGATGACAGAGGATGAGATGGTTGGATGGTATCACCGACTCAATGGACATGAGTTTGAGTGAACTCTGGGAGATGGTGAAGGATAGCAAAACCTGGCATGTTGCAGTCCATGGGGCAAAAAGTTGGATATGACTAAATGACTGAACAACAACAACAGGTTAATTGTAAAACTTGAAGCTAATAGCCACACAATTGCAAAGAGATTATTTCCTGAGGAACCACTTAGTATGAATAGTCCCGAGAGAAGGAAATGTAATTCTGGGGTCAGACACAACTGAGCGACTTCACTTTCACTTTTCACTTTCATGCATTGGAGAAGGAAATGGCAACCCACTCCAGTGTTCTTGCCTGGAGAATCCCAGAGACGGGGGAGCCTGGTGGGCTGCCGTCTATGGGGTCGCACAGTCGGACACGACTGAAGTGACTTAGAGGCAGCAGCAAGACTTTGTCATAAGAAGAAAAGTCTTCCATGAGTTAAGAACCAAGCAATCCTCCTACACAGTAATATATGCCTTCCTTCACTTCTTGAAATCACATCATCATCTTTTTGGATTGCTTTTTTGATTGACAGAAATAACTCCAGCTTTTTTTCCTTTCAGTAGTACAGATGACTGAGTGATAAACTTTCTGAACACTTACACATAAAAAGTCTTTATTTTGCTTTCAGAGTTTGAGGAGATAGGATTCTTAGTTCAAAATCATTGTCCTCCAGAATTTTGAAAGCACTGGTAGACTCTCCACAGGCATCTTTTTCTTTTTTTTATTGATGAAACTTTGATGTAAGTTTTGATTCTCTCTGGAAGCTTTTTGTTTTTTCATCCTTGATGTTCTGAAATGTCAAAAAGATTGAATGTCTAAATGTTCCTTTTCACTGATTCCTGTCCTGAATTCAATGTGATTTTTCCATTTAAAAAATCTGTGCATGTTTCTTCAACCCAGGGAATTTTCTTTTGTTACATCTTTGTAACAGCCTTCTCCCTCGGTCATTGTCTGTCATCTTTGTTTCCAGATTTCCTATTTAGTGGATACTGAATATTCTGGATCCATCCGCCAACTTTTTCCCCTTGATGTTTTGCTCTACATTCTGGGATATTTCCCTAGTTGGAACTTCTAGATTATCAATTTGGTATTCCTCTCTATGGGCTTCCCTTGTGGCTCAGCTGGTAAAGAATCTGCCTCCAGTGTGGGAGACCTGGGTTCGATCCTGGTTGGGAAGATTTCCTGGAGAAGGGAAAGGGCTACCCACTTCAGTATTCTGGCCTGGAGAAGTCCATGGATTGTATAGTACACTCATCTATATTGATTGAGTCAGTTCACCCACTGTGTTTTTTGCAAAAGTCATATTTTAAATTTTCAATAATTATTTCTTTTTCTCTGATTGCTCCATCTTCATAGCAACTGATTCCTTTCTATTAAATGAGATGAAATACCAATGATAATTTATTTTAGGGTTCTCTTACATTTGAAGTCTCTGTTTCCCTTGGAGTGAGCTCTTCTTTTTCTCTTTTTTCCATTTTCTTCTTGGTTAAAGCTTGGTGACCTTGTTTGTCCATGCTTAGTTGCTCAGTTGTGTCTGACTCTGCAACGCTATGGACTGTAGGCCTCCAGGATCCTCTGACCATGGAATTCTCCAAGCAAGAATTTCCTCCTCCAGGGGTGGGTTGCCATTTCCTCCTCCAGAGGATCTTCCTGATCCAGAGATCAAACCCCTGTCTCCTGTGTCTCCTGCATAAGCAGGAAGATTCTTTACCACTGAACCACCTGAGATACAGATTTAGAAATGAAGAACTGCATTGTGAAGATAGTGTATGTGTTCAGTCAGTCAGTCAGTTCAGTGGCTCAGTGTGTCCGACTCTCTGTGACGCCAAGGACTGCAGCCTGCCAGGCTTCCCTGTCCATCACTGACTCCTGGAGCTCGCTCAAACTCATGTCCATCGAGTCAGTGATGCCATCCAACCATCTCACCCTTGGTCATTCCCTTTTCCTCCTGCCTTCCATCTTTCCTAGCATCAGTGTCTTTTCCAATGAGTCAGTCCTTTGCATCAGGTGGCCAAAGTATTGGAGCTTCAGCATCAATCCTTCCAGTGAATATTCAGGACTGATTTCCTTTAAGATTGACTGGTCTGATCTCCTTGCAGTCCAAGGGTCTCTCAAGAGTCTTCTCCAACACCACAGTTCAAAAGCATCAATTCTTTCTGGGTCCTCCTTCTACAAAGTCAGCTACTATATGGGCATTTCTGGAAAGCTGATTACAAAATTCTTTACACAACAGTTGAGTTGTAACTGGGATCCCGTTCTTTTTTCTCATGCCTTTCTGATAATACCAGAAAGCCCAATCCCCATCCTAGGAAGAAATACTCTATATAAAATGTAAGCTTCAAATTTCCCTTCAGCAGGCTCTTGCCCGCATCCCCAGCCTCTTCTCTTCCTTCTCTTCTTTATGTATTCTGGCTACTGGGAGCTGAAAAGTTCTCAGAACACATGTCTTTCCTGTCGAGCCAAATGCCTTGACCCTTCTAGACATGTGAGAAACGCCTTCAGATGTGCCCGAAACCCACTGTAATGGTGCTTTGGCTGGGCCATGGTACCCAGATGTATGGTCAAACATTATTCTAGATGCAGGTGTCTTTTAGATGAGCTTATCATTTAAAGCTGCAGACCTTGAGTAAAGCAGGTCACTCCCCATAGTGTGGGTGCTGCTGCTGCTGCTAAGTCGCTTCAGTCGTGTCCGACTCTGCGACCCCATAGATGGCAGCCCACCAGGCTCCCCCGTCCCTGGGATTCTCCAGGCAAGAACACTGGAGTGGGTTGTCATTTCCTTCTCCAATGCATGAAAGTGAAAAGTGAAAGTGAAGTCACTTAGTCGTGTCCAACTCTTAGTGACCCCGTGGACTGCAGCCTACCAGGCTCCTCTGTCCATGGGATTTTCCAGGCAAGAGTACTGGGGTGGGTTTCCACTGCCTTCTCTGTAATGTAGGTGAGCCTTACCCAATCAGTTAAAGGCCAACCAGAACAAAGACTGACCCCTTCTAGCGAGAAGGAACTCTGCCAGCAGACAGGCTTAGGACTCCAACTGCAGCTCCCCTGGGTCTGCACTCCCCCAGCCCACCCTGCAGATCTGGAACTTGCCAAGTCTCCACAATCATGTGAGCTGATTTCTTAAAATAAATCTCTCTCTATATATATTTAAGTCCTGTTGGTTCTATTTCTCTGGAGAAGCCTGACTAATACATCACCCCAGACAGCAAATCCTCAGCAAGCTTTCTGCGACCCTTGTGCATTCAGTCAAACACTTCTGTACTTCTCACACCATGTTGTAATTTATTTATGAGCTTTTCTCCCCCTAAGAGACAGACTTCTTTTAGGCCAAGAGACTTTCTCATTCACCATTGTATCCCTGGTACCTAGCGCAGTGGCAGGCATACAAATAAATAGTTCTTAATAACTATGTTGGGCAAAGGGTAGGTAAATTAGTGAGAATAAGAGAGGGTCAAGGCAGGTGGAAGTCTTACTGGATAACGGAATCAGGTCAGACTCTTGAAAGAGACCCTGTAGGATGGGCCAGAGAGGGACAAGATAACTAGTTTCCGAAAACCAGGCTCACAGCACCACTCCTAAATATAGGTCATCATGAGGGCCTCTATGAGTTTAACCTATGGGAGGACTCTGTATGGCAGTGTACAACCAGCCAAGCTTCTCTAGCCCCAGGGAGCTTGGCTTAATTTAATACTGACTAAATTCTAAACTTAATCTCTGGTTAGGAAGTCTCACTTTGGGGCCTGATCTGAGTCTTCCTTTTTTGACGACAGCAGAACTCTGCAAGCACTGGTGGAGGGGCACTGTTGCGTCTTGGAAGGTTACCTTCTCTAACCCCCATCCCTAGATCACTCATGCTCTGCCCTCACCAAGCAAGAAGATGTAGTCAGGTGTAATTTTCTGAGACCCCATTACAGAAAAAAGGCTTTTGCAATCTATACATCCTTTTCTCCACCTGCACCAGATGATTTTGAAATTCCACTTGGCAGAAGATCATGGACCGAGGGTGCAAGACTGGAGGTGGATTCTTTGGGAATCTGGACTCTGTGCTTCCCCAAAGTCCAAGCACAGGTTGCTGGATCCCCAGTGAATCAAGTACAAATGAATAAGTGAATGTATAGAACAGACAGATGCTAAATCCAATGGATTATAACATGTCCCAAGTTCCTCCCCATAAAACAAGCTCAGGCCAAGAGCATTTAACTCAGGAAAAAGGAAAAGAGCCAGAAGAAAAGATAGTTGGCTATCTTATCAAAGGGATTGGTGGTTTAAGAAAGATGAATCAGATCTTGTGATGAAGAGACAAACTGGGGATCAACTTGGATAACTTCAAAAGCTGACGTTACTAAATGCTATGTACCAGGCACTCTGCTAAGCACTTGAAATACACAGTTCCATGAGGCAGGAATGTTTTTAAGTCCATTTGACAGATGAGGCAACCAAGAGGCACATATTCAATAAAGGGTAGCCTGGGAGTCCAGGCAGACAGGTGGCTGCCAAGTGTATGCTCTGCTTGTAACCACCTCCCCATATGAGTTTCACAGGTGGCACCAGCACATTTAATCGAGGAAATAAGGAAAAAATAGAATTCTGCTCAGGCTGGGGATCTAGAGACACGACTTTGCCCCACCTCACTGAGCTACCAGAGCAAGTCATCTCAGATCTGTTCCCATATTTGAAAAAGAGGATAGAGACCATAGTTGGGCTTGGGGACCTTACCCACCCTGATATTCTGGATGCTTCTGCTCCCTAACCTGGGTCTGCCAGCTGCTCTGAGGCCCACTCTCCCAGAAGGTCTGAGTCTGGTCCTTTCTGAGCCTTCTGACAAGACCTGTGTGGATAGAGACCGGCTCCTACCCTTTCTGGACACTCGGCTTCTTTACAGCACCAGACCCTCCTGCTGGGCGAGATGCTCCACCCTGAGCCCTATGTCCTTCACCTCTTCAGCTTCCCAAACCCCTACTTCCACTCCCTCCCACCTCTGTCCCCCTCCCCCAGCTCTCTCTGCCTCCTGGCTGGGGCTCAAGACCCCCTCAGCCCTGCTGGCTGGTTCCCCTTCTTCCCTTCTTTGTCCAGTCAAATCTTACTTGTCACTATTGCCAGCTCCTCCCTGGGGTCTTCAGAGTCCCTTACACAATCAGATCCACCCCCCTTCCTCTGAGTTGTGCTTACACCTCTACTTCAGATAATAATATGAACAACACTCCCTTGTATGGGTGCCATGATTATAGCTCAGTAAAGATTTTTATAGTCGTCTGTTTCTGATTGTACTAGGTTCTTCCTTGCAGAGATGACCTACTGTTATGCTACCTCTCCCAGCTTAGATTGTAAGAACAATGAGCATCACATCGCAACGGAAAAGCTCCTCAAGAGCGCCCTCTGGTTAGGGCCTTATCATCGAATTTTGCAGATGAGGAGATAGTTCAGTGAGACCACCTGGCTGGAAAGTAACCAGGAGGGATCCAGAGCCCAGGCCTCTTGTTTTCAGACCAATGCTTCTCGGAGGTACCTTACTCCCTGATATGCACCCAGGATCTGACTCAGTCTCATATTCCTATCCTGTCCCCTTAGCTCTGACAAAATGCTGGTGTTCTGAACTCAGGAACCAGGAGCAGTGTGTTGATATCAAAAATTAATTCATGAGGGCCTAGAATCACCTTCCAAGTACTTCCCTCCGGAGCCCTATGATGCCAGCCCCACCCCCTCCCTTCTCTTTACACCTTGAGAAGATGGGCAAAGGTGGGACCTTGAGAGTCTGACACCCTGGTCCCTTTTTACTTCACCCAGAACTTCAGGAGACCCAGTGAGTGGCATTTCTTATTTGTCATGCAGAAATAGGGCGGCTTCTGTTTGTTGTTCCCTTGAGTCTGGCAGGATTTATAGTATGTCCCCTTCCAGGACTCAGGCCGAGAGGCTCTGAGGTGCCTGGAAGGGGGAACTACAGGGATGCCCTGGGGAGGGAGTGGTGGAGGTCAGCCAGGACCACTGACTGCTGAGTCACCTCCCAGGGTTCCAGGCAAGACAGAGCCTGGCTCACTGGCCTGCAGGGACTCCCCATTCCCTCCCCAAGAACTCCAAGTCCTTCTAACATGCCACAAACCTCTCCAAATGGGTTTCATAATTGGTTTTGGCCCAAGTGAGTGATTTCTTTTTCCCAAACAGGATCATATCCCTGTCTCCCTGCCCAGGTCACTCCTAGCTCCCTTCGCCTATGGCAAATACCGTTGCCAATTCTTGATTGCTTAGTACGTGCTGGGCTCAAGACAGTTTCTGTTGTATCCCCACTGTACTGATAGTTTCACATGTCCTATCCCCAGCTATAGATTTTAGAGAGCAGAGCTGTGTTTTAATCCCCTTGATGTTCTCTGTGCCTGCCCAATGGTAAATACTTATGGGTGTTCATAAGTGAAAGAACAAACGAATGAATGAAGTTTTGATCATGAAAAACCTTAGCTAATGGATAGTTTACAGAAGTCACTTTGATTCCTTTCTGGAAAGGGGGGTATATTCATTTTCAAGACTAGAGAATATAGTCAGGCCTATCTGTCCATGGAATTTTCCAAGTAAGAATATTGGAGTGGGTTGCCAAGCCCTCTTCCAGAGGTCTTCACAACTCAGGGATAGAACCCATGTCTCTTATGTCTCCTGCATTGACAGGGGGGTTCTTTATCACTAGCAGCACCTGAGAAGCCCAGGGATTATAGTAATCTATTAATAAATAGAATTTTCTAAACTTCGAGTGTCTCTGTCACGAACATGTTCTATTTGGAACTTGCTTTTTGGAACCTACTCTATCAGATGATCTCTAGTATAATTCACATACTGTAAATTTCACCGTTTAACATGTATGATTAAGTGGTTTTTAGTATATGCACGAGATTGTGCAACCATCATTGTGCAATTTCAGAGCATTTTCACCATTCCAAAAAGAAAGCTCATACCCCTTAACAGTTAATCCACACTCCCCTCCCCTCCCCTCCCTGGCAACCACTAATTTAAGTTACTTTCTGTTTCCTATAAATGGAACCATACAGTATGTGCTCGTTTCACCAGCATAATGCTTTTAGCCAATTGCTTTAAAAGTATTAGTAGTCTACGGTGCTTCTCAGAGCACCCTGGCCCCCAGAAGTTCTGAGGCCATAATGCCAGGGAGATTAGGCAGTTTGGAGGGGGCATTGTGGGCCATCAGGACAGCACGGGCCTGGCAGCAGATCTGTGGAAACGAGAAGTGTGGGAGTCAGACAGGAGATGGTGTCACAGCCTGCACAGTCTGGGGTCAGCAGCAGAACCAGTGGGAAAAAGCCATTACACAGGGGGCTCGAAGCCCTGCAGTGTACTCAGGGATGCCTAAGGGAACAGTTGCCTGCAAACTCCATTCTCTGGTGAGGAGAGAGGGGTGTCCAGCCCTGAGTCTGGAATGAGAGTCTCACTTCTGGGGTGGCTTCAAAGCTTAACTCCTTAAGGTGTGAATCCCCAGGGCTTGGCTGGTTCAGCTCTAGGGGTGCAGGACTGGCAGTGGCCATAGCTGGGAAGCAGCGCCTCCGGCAGGAAATCCCAACAGGCTGCTGCTGCTAAGTTGCTTCAGTCGTGTCTGACTCTGTGTGACCCCAGAGATGGCAGCCCACCAGGCTCCCCCATCCCTGGGATTCTCCAGGCAAGAACACTGGAGTGGGTTGCCATTTCCTTCTCCAGTGCATGAAAGTGAAAAGTCAAAGTGAAGTTGCTCAGTTGTGTCCAACTCCCAGCGACCCCATGGACTGCAGCCCACCAGGCTCCTCCATCCATGGGATTTTCCAGGCAAGTGTACTGGAGTGGGGTGCCATTGCCTTCTACCAACAGGCTAGGTAGAGCCAACAGTGCTTTGGTCTTAAGCAGCTTGTATAGGAATTGATTAATTAATTAATTACTTGTTTCATTCAATTTTAACTTGCCCCCAGTTTTAACTTGCTTTATTCCACAGAGGACCTGAGGTAGTTTCAGTTCAGTTCATTTCAGTTCAGTCGCTCAGTCATCTCCGACTCTTTGAGACCCCATGAATCGCAGCATGCCAGGCCTCTCTGTCCATCACCAACTCCCAGAGTTCACTCAGACTCACATCCATCGAGTCAGTGATGCCATCCAGCCATCTCATCCTCAGTCGTCCCCTTCTCCTCCTGCCCCCAATCCCTCCCAGCATCAGGATCTTTTCGAATGAGTCAATTCTTCGCATGAAGTGGCCAAAGTACTGGAGTTTCAGCTTCAGCATCATTCCTTCCAAAGAAATCCCAGGGCTGATCTCCTTCAGAATGGACTGGTTGGATCTCCTTGCAGTCCAAGGGACTCTCAGGAGTTTTCTTCAACACCACAGTTCAAAAGCATCAATTCTTCGGCGCTCAGCCTTCTTCACAACTCTTCACTTTCTGCCATAAGGGTGGTGTCATCTGCATATCTGAGGTTATTGATATTTCTCCCAGCAATCTTGATTCCAGCTTGTGTTTCTTCCAGTCCAGCATTTCTCATGATGTACTCTGCATAGATGTTAAATAAGCAGGGTGACAATATACAGCCTTGACGTACTCCTTTTTCTATTTGGAACCAGTCTGTTGTTCCATGTCCAGTTCTAACTGTTGCTTCCTGACCTGCATATAGGTTTCTCAAGAGGCAGGTCAGGTGGTCTGTTATTCCCGTCTCTTTCAGAATTTTCCACAGTTGATTGTGATCCACACAGCAAGAGCTTTGGCATAGTCAACAAAGCAGAAATAGATGTTTTTCTGGAACTCTAGTTTACACAAACAAAACTGGAGCTTAAGTTAAAATTGACACATGGACTAAGGGATGGAATATGTAAGGTCTGGAGCTATTAGTTTGAGCTATTACTTAGAGATATTACTTTGCCGACTAAGGTCCATCTAGTAAGGTTATGGTTTTTCCAGTAGTCATGTATGGATGTGAGAGTTGGACTCTAAAGAAGGCTGAGCGCCAAAGAATTGATGCTTTCGAACTGTGGTGTTGGAGAAAACTCTTGAGAGTCCCTGGGATTGCAAGGAGATCCAACCAGTCCATTCTGAAGGAGATCAGCCCTGGGATTTCTTTGGAAGGAATGATGCTAAAGCTGAAACTCCAGTACTTTGGCCACCTCATGCGAACAGTTGACTCACTGGAAAAGACTCTGATGCTGGGAGGGATTGGGGGCAGGAGGAGAAGGGGATGACAGAGGATGAGATGGCTGGATGGCATCACTGACTCCATGGGTGTGGGTCTGGGTGAACTCTGGGAGTCGGTGATGGACAGGGAGGCCTGGCGTGCTGCAATTCATGGGGTCGCAAAGAGTCAGACATGACTGAGCGACTGAACTGAACTGAACTGAAGGTCTAGAGCAGAAGGAGGGTGAAGAACATAGATAAGAAACTTAGGAGCCCCATGTCCTGGCTCTGTTTGGGCCCCAGGTCAGGGCAGGGCTTCCTGGCAGTAAAAGAAGTAAGGACAACACAGTGAGCCGTACCTTCCCAGTGTCCTGACAATAAGCACAGCAGTTTCTCAAAGAAAGCGCAGCCCTTCTTGGCATTAAGATCTGAAGGGAATTTCTCTCGTGCTGTTTCAAATATGGAGCCATTCACGGAGTCATTCCTCTAATGCTTTTTGGGCTCTGACGCATCAGCTCTGAGCTGGCTCTGCTGGCCTCTAAAGATGCCAGGTGGGCCCCACCCTTTACATCATTAGTTCTTCTTTGGGAAATTCTGTGTCATTTGGGTCCACTGTGCTACATTTCACCAGAAACACATACCATCTGTACTGTTATTTATATAAAACTTTAATTTACATTGACTTGAATCTGACTTGTTAAAACACAGCCTCATCATAGTAATAGGGATCATAGGTGTAACTGCCAACTCTAGGTTTTTACTGAACTCTTTTAATAATACTAAGAAATTACTCTTAAAAATAAGGGATTTCATGGTGTATGATTTGGCTAACGTGCTGGTGGATTCTGTTTGCTAGTATTTTGTTGAGGATTTTTGCATCTGTGTTCATCAGTGCAATTTCTTTTTTATGATATCTTTGTTTGGTTTTGGTTTCAGGGTGACGGCCTCATAGGATAAGCTTGGGAGTGTTCCTCCTCTGAACTTTTTTGGAAGAGTTTGAGAAGAGTAGGTATTCGCTCTTCTCTAAATGTTTGATAGAATTCGCCTGTGAGGCCATCTGGACCTGGACTTTTGTTTGTTGAAAGATTTTTCTTGGAAAGATTTTTAAGTCATAGTTTCGATTTCATTACCGATTATTGGTCAGTTCACATTTTCTATTTCTTTCTGGTTCAGTCTTGGGAGATTGTTTAAAAACTGTATGATCATCTCAATAGATGCAGAAAAAGCTTCTGACAAAATTCTATACCCATTAGTCATAAAAAAAAAAAAAAAACTAAAACAACTCCCCAGAAACTGGGCACAGAGGAAACCCACCTCAACATAATACAGGCTATACTCAACAAACGTCAGGAAACATCATTCTCAATGGTGATAAACTAAAAGCACTTCCTCTAAGATCAGGAACAAGATAAGGATGTGCATTCTCATCACTATTATCCAACACAGTTTTGGAAGTCAGGCCACAGCAATCAGAAAGAAAAAAAAATACAAGGAATCTAAATTGAAAAAGAAGTAAAACCGTCACTGCTTACAGATGACCTGATACTATACATAGAAAATCCTAAGAATGCTACCAGAAAACTGCTAGAGCTCATTAATGAATTTGGTAAACTCACAGGATACCAAATTATACACAGAAATCCCTGGCATTCCTATACACTGACAATGAATGATCAGAATGAGAAATTAAGGAAAAAATCTTGTTTACTATTATATCAAAAAGAATAAAATACCTAGGAATAGATAAACCTACCTAAGGAGGCAAAAGAACCATACACAGAAAACTATAAGACTCTGATGAAAGCACTCAAAGACAACACAAACAGATGGAGAGATATATCATGTTTTTATATTAGAAGAATCAATATTGGAAGAATCAAAATGACTATACTGCCCAAAGCAATCTACAGATTCGATGCAATCATTATCAAATTACCAGTCGTATTTTTCACAGTATTAGAACAAAAATTTTTACAATTTGTATGGAAACACAAAAGACCCTGGATAGCCACAACAATCTTGAGAAAGAAAAAACCGAGCTGGAGGAATCAGGCTCACTGAGTTTGGACTATATTACAAAGCTACAGTAATCAAAACAGTATGTTACTGGCACAAAGCTACAGTAATCAAAACAGTATGTTACTAGCACAAAACCAGAAATATAGATCAGTGGAACAAGATAGATAGAGATAAACCCACACACCTGTGGTCACCTAATCTATGCAAAATGGAGAAAAGACAGCCTCTTCGATAAGAGGTGTTGGGAAAACTGGAAAGCTATTAATACATGTAAAAGAATGAAATTAGAATACTCTCTAACACCATGAACAAAAATAAACTCAAAACGGATTAAAGATCTATTTAGGCAGAATACTCTTTGACATACATCACAGCAAGATCTTTTTTGATCCACTTCCTAGAATAATGAAAATAAAAACAAAAATAGACAAATGGGATCTAATGAAGCTTAAAAGTTTTGCACAGCAAAGGAAACCATAAACAAAATAAACAGACAACCCTCAGAATTGGAGAATATGGTATATTATGGTATATATGGTATATATCACATGGTATATACTGGCAAAAGAAACAATCAAAATATGGTATATACTGGCAAAAGAATCAATCAAAAAGGGATTAATCTCCAAGGTTAAAAACAGCTCATGCAGTTCAATATCTAAAAATCAAATAACCCAATCAAAAAAATGGACAGAAGATCTAAATAGAAGTTTGTCCAAAGAAGACATATAGATGAACAAAAAGCACATGAAAAGATGCTCAAAATCACTAATCATTACAGAAATACAAATCAAAACTAGAATGAGGTATCACCTCACACCAGTCAGAATGGCCACCATCAAAAAAATCTACAGACAAGAAATGCTGGAGAGGGTGTGGAGAAAAGGAAACCTTCCTACACTGTTGGTGGGAATGTAAACTGGTACAGCCACTATGGAGAACAGTAAGGAGGTTTCTTAAAAACCTTAAAAGAGAACTACCATGTGACCCAGCAATCCCACCCCTGGGTATATACTTGGAGAAAACCATAATTCAAAAAGATACATGCACCCCAATGTTCACTGCAGCATTATTTACAACAGCCAGGACAGGGAAGCAACCTAAATGTCCATCAACAGATGAATAAATAAGGAAAATGTGGTGTATATATACAATGGAATATTAGTAGTAAAAAGAACAAAATAATGCCATTTGCAGCAACATGCATGGACCTAGAGATTGTCATACTGAGTGAAGTAAGTCAGACATAGAAAGACAAATAACATGATACTGCTTATATGTGGACTCTAAAAAAAGGGTACAAATGAACTTATTTACAAAACAGAAGTAGAGGCACAGATGTAGAAAATAAACTTATGGTTACCAAAGGATGTTGGGGAGGGATACGTTGGAAGATTGGGACTGACATATACATACTACTATATATAAAATACATAACTAAAGGACCTGCTGTATAGCACAGGGAATTCCACTCAATACTCTGCAATAACCCATATGGGAAAAGAATCAAAAAAATGAGTGAATATATGTACATGTATAACTGGCTCACTTTGCTGTATACCAGAAAGTAACAGAAACTGACTGTATAGAGCTTTTCCATCTTTGGCTGCAAAGAATAGAATCAATCTGATTTCAGTATTGACCATCTGGTGATTCCATGTGTAGAGTCTTCTCTTGTGTTGTTGAAAGAGAGTGTTTCCTATGACCAGTGCACTCTCTTGGCAAAATTCTATTAGCCTTTGCCCTGCTTCATTTTGTACTCCAAGGCCAAATTTGCCTGTTACTCCAGGTATCTCTTGACTTCCTACTTTTGCATTCCAGTCCCCTATGATGAAAAGGACATGTTTTTTGGTTGTCAGTTCTAGAAAGTCTTGTCAGTCTTCATAGAACTGTTCAACTTCAGCTTCTTTGGCATTAGTGGTTGGGGCATAGACTTGGATCATTGTGATACTGAATGGTTTGCTTCGGAAAGGAACAGAGATCATTCTGTCATTTTTGAGACTGCACCTAAGAACTGCATTTTGGACTCTTTTGTGGACTATGCTGCTGCTGCTACTGCTGCTGCTGATGCTGCTGCTACTAAGTCGCTTCAGTCGTGTCCGACTCTGTGCGACCCCATAGACGGCAGCCCACCAGACTTCCCCGTCCCTGGGATTCTCCAGGCAAGAACACTGGAGTGGGCTGCCATTTCCTTCTCCAAAGCATGAAAGTAAAAAGTGAAAGTGAAGTCGCTCAGTCATGTCCGACTCTTAGAGATCCCATGGACCGCAGCCTACCAGGCTCCTCCATCCATGGATTTTCCAGGCAAGAGTACTATGAGGGCTACTAAATTTCTTTGAAGAGATTCTTGCCCTCAGTAGTAGATATAATGGTCATCTGCATTAAATTCACCCATTCCAGTCCATTTTAGTTCACTGATTCCTAAAATGTCAATGTTCACTCTTGCCATCTCCTGTTTGACCACTTCTAATTTACCTTGATTCATGGACCTGACATCCCAGGTTCCTATGCAATATTGCTCTTTATAGCATCAGACTTTACTTCCATCACGAGTCACATCCACAACTGGGTGTTCTTTTTGCTTTGGCTCTGTCTCTTCATTCCTTCTGAAGTTATTTCTCCACTCTTCTCCAGTAGCATATTGGGCACCTACCGACCTGGGGAGTTCATCTTTCATGTCATATCTTTTTGCCTTTCATACTGTTCAGTAGGAACAGTACTGTTGATACTGTTCAGTAGGAACAGTACTGTTCATACTGTTTCATACACCACCCTTATGGCAGAAAGTGAAGAGGAACTGAAGAGCCTCTTGATGAAAGTGAAAGAGGAGAGTGAAAAAGTTGGCTTAAAACTCAGCATTCAAAAAACTAAGATCATGGCATCCAGTCCCATCACTTCATGGCAAATAGATGGGGAAACAGTGGAAACAGTGAGAGACTTTATTTCCTTGGGCTCCAAAATCACTGCAGATGGTGACTGCAGCCATGAAATTAAAAGACACTTGCTCCTTGAAAGAAAAGCTATGATCAACCTAGATAGCATATTAAAAAGCAGAAACATTACTTTGCCAACAAAGGACCATCTAGTCAAAGCTATGGTTTTTCCAGTAGTCGTGTATGGATGGACTATTAAGAAAGCTGAGTGCTGAAAAATTGATGCTTTTGAACTGTGGTTTTGGAGAAGACTCTTGAGAGTCCCTTGGACTGCAAGGAGATGAAACCAGTCAATCCCAAAGGAAGTAAGTCCTGAATATTCATTGGAAGCACTGATGCTGAAGCTGAAACTCCAGTACTTTGGCCACCTGACACGAATAACTGACTCACTGGAAAAGACCCTGATGCTGGGAAAGATTGAAGGCAGGAGAAGAAGGGGACAACAGAGGATGAGATGGTTGGATGGCATCACCGACTCGATGGACATGAGTTTGAGCAAGCTCCGGGAGTTGGTGATGGACAGGGAAGCCTGGTGTGCTGCAGTCCATGGGGTTGCAAAGTGTCGGACACAGCTGAGCAACTGAACTGCACTGAACTGAGAAACTAACATAACACTGTAAATCTACTCTACTCCAATAAAATTTTTTAAAAAATAAGGATTCCACTTGTGTTTCCCTAAAACCACCTCATGTCCTACTAATGATTTGTGTCCGGCACAAGAGCTCCTCCTCCCTTTACACTCCCAATGCACTGGGGTGCACCCCTACTCTCTTGGCAAAATTCTATTAGCCTTTGCCCTGCTTCATTTTGTACTCCAAGGCCAAATTTGCCTGTTACTCCAGGTGTCTCTTGACTTCCTACTTTTGCATTCCAGTCCCCTATGATGAAAAGGACATGTTTTTTGGTTGTCAGTTCTAGAAAGTCTTGTCAGTCTTCATAGAACTGTTCAACTTCAGCTTCTTTGGCATTAGTGGTTGGGGCATAGACTTGGATCATTGTGATACTGAATGGTTTGCTTTGGAAAGGAACAGAGATCATTCTGTCATTTTTGAGACTGCACCTAAGAACTGCATTTTGGACTCTTTTGTGGACTATGCTGCTGCTGCTACTGCTGCTGCTGATGCTGCTGCTACTAAGTCGCTTCAGTCGTGTCCGACTCTGTGCGACCCCATAGACGGCAGCCCACCAGACTTCCCCGTCCCTGGGATTCTCCAGGCAAGAACACTGGAGTGGGCTGCCATTTCCTTCTCCAAAGCATGAAAGTAAAAAGTGAAAGTGAAGTCGCTCAGTCATGTCCGACTCTTAGAGATCCCATGGACCGCAGCCTACCAGGCTCCTCCATCCATGGATTTTCCAGGCAAGAGTACTATGAGGGCTACTAAATTTCTTTGAAGAGATTCTTGCCCTCAGTAGTAGATATAATGGTCATCTGCATTAAATTCACCCATTCCAGTCCATTTTAGTTCACTGATTCCTAAAATGTCAATGTTCACTCTTGCCATCTCCGTTTGACCACTTCTAATTTACCTTGATTCATGGACCTGACATCCCAGGTTCCTATGCAATATTGCTCTTTATAGCATCAGACTTTACTTCCATCACGAGTCACATCCACAACTGGGTGTTCTTTTTGCTTTGGCTCTGTCTCTTCATTCCTTCTGAAGTTATTTCTCCACTCTTCTCCAGTAGCATATTGGGCACCTACCGACCTGGGGAGTTCATCTTTCAGTGTCATATCTTTTTGCCTTTCATACTGTTCAGTAGGAACAGTACTGTTGATACTGTTCAGTAGGAACAGTACTGTTCATACTGTTTCATACACCACCCTTATGGCAGAAAGTGAAGAGGAACTGAAGAGCCTCTTGATGAAAGTGAAAGAGGAGAGTGAAAAAGTTGGCTTAAAACTCAGCATTCAAAAAACTAAGATCATGGCATCCAGTCCCATCACTTCATGGCAAATAGATGGGGAAACAGTGGAAACAGTGAGAGACTTTATTTCCTTGGGCTCCAAAATCACTGCAGATGGTGACTGCAGCCATGAAATTAAAAGACACTTGCTCCTTGAAAGAAAAGCTATGATCAACCTAGATAGCATATTAAAAAGCAGAAACATTACTTTGCCAACAAAGGACCATCTAGTCAAAGCTATGGTTTTTCCAGTAGTCGTGTATGGATGGACTATTAAGAAAGCTGAGTGCTGAAAAATTGATGCTTTTGAACTGTGGTTTTGGAGAAGACTCTTGAGAGTCCCTTGGACTGCAAGGAGATGAAACCAGTCAATCCCAAAGGAAGTAAGTCCTGAATATTCATTGGAAGCACTGATGCTGAAGCTGAAACTCCAGTACTTTGGCCACCTGACACGAATAACTGACTCACTGGAAAAGACCCTGATGCTGGGAAAGATTGAAGGCAGGAGAAGAAGGGGACAACAGAGGATGAGATGGTTGGATGGCATCACCGACTCGATGGACATGAGTTTGAGCAAGCTCCGGGAGTTGGTGATGGACAGGGAAGCCTGGTGTGCTGCATCCATGGGGTTGCAAAGTGTCGGACACAGCTGAGCAACTGAACTGCACTGAACTGAGAAACTAACATAACACTGTAAATCTACTCTACTCCAATAAAATTTTTTAAAAAATAAGGATTCCACTTGTGTTTCCCTAAAACCACCTCATGTCCTACTAATGATTTGTGTCCGGCACAAGAGCTCCTCCTCCCTTTACACTCCCAATGCACTGGGGTGCACCCCTTTCCAGAAAAGCAAAGCTGTCCATTACCCCCTCTGCCTGCCAGAGTGATGGAGCCAGTCCTCAGGCAGATGTGATTTAGGTTTGCTCATCACATCCCATAATCATAGAGCTGGAAGGACCCAAGAGTGTAATCCTATTACAAGCCCACGTGTGACAGACAGACATGCAGGGGCCCAGGGAGCCGAGGAGTTGCCGCCAATCACAAGGCTGGTGATGGCAGCGGTCAGGACTTCTTCCAGCCTCACCTTTATCACTGCCCCAGATGGACAGGTGACCATTTACATAACAAAAGACTGATGCTCACTGAAGGCCTCTGTAAGAGGGGCCGGGGTCTCACCCAACTCCACAGCAAGCCCTGTGAGGGTGGGAACCGTCTGTTTTGTTCCCCAGGGTGAAGTCTGCTGGGTGCACAGTAAGCGCTCAGGGAACAACCCTGAGATGTTAGCACCAAGGTCTGCACGATCGTCTCCTAGTCTAGGGGGTTTGGACGGGGAAGGGTCTGCAATTGCAAAGAGATACGCAGTACCTTCTGCTATGTTTGTTGAAGTCTTTTTAAGTGGGATGATGAGTTTACTGTTGTTTTTCCTATTATTGTGTGCTTTGCTGCTGTTTGAAATATTTTTAAAAAATTAAATATATTTGTTAAATATTGATACATGAATAAATCAGTACTAAATGGCAACTCGCTCCAGTATTCTTGTCTGGAAAATCCCATGGATGGAGGAGCCTGGTAGGCTGTGGTCTATGGGGTTGCCGAAAGTTGGACACGACTAAAGTGACTTAGCAGCAGCAGCACCTTAAGCAAATGTGCCTTCTCTCTGCTAATATAATGCTCTGTGCCCACCTCACACCTCTGACCCCTCTTTTCCAAGATGACCCCTGGGATGGTTGATGACAGTTCTCTTTCCCAGTTTTCCCAAGTGTCCCTCTGATCACTGGAGAAGGCAATGGCAACCCACTCCAGTACTCTTGCCTGGAAAAGCCCATGGATGGAGGAGCTTGGTAGGCTGCAATCCAGGGGCTCGCTGAGTCAGACATGACTGACTTCACTTTCACTTTTCACTTTCATGCATTGGAGAAGGAAATGGCAACCCACTCCACTGTTCTTGCCTGGAGAATCCCAGGGACGGGGGAGCCTGATGGGCTGCAATCTCTGGGGTCGCACAGAGTTGGACATGACTGACACGACTTAGCAGCAGTAGCCTCTGATCACATGGTTGGTTGTCCCCTGTGGCTGGTCCAGATACCTCTTACAGTGCAGCATCCTCTAGGATGAGCTCCTCCCTGCTGAAACATACACACACAGAGGGGCAGCATTTTTGCTGGTGCAAACAGTGCAGGAGGAGAGATCCAAGTCAGTGGGGGTTCAGAGCTCTTATTTCAGGTTCCCCCAATTTACACACATGCCTTCCTGAGAAAGAGGCCCTTTGTGAAACATTAAAGGACAGACCAATTCTACCCTCACTCAATGAGAAAATGGACTTATTCTTCGCTTAGAGAAAATGCCAATAATTTTGGAGCCAGATAGAACTTCACATATCTTCCAGCTCAATACCTTATTTTATGAAAGAGCCCTGGAGGGCAATGACCAACCCAGGTTCACACACTGGGTGTGCAAAAGCATCTCTCTGAGCCAGGAGCAAGGTCACTGGGGGGCACTTTTCTCTAGCTTGTCTGCCTGCTGGTTCCTAGGAACCGTCTTACTAGAAAGGCATAGTGTAAATATTTTGCTAAGCAGCCAAGAGAGGAAACTTACCCAGGCTGAGTTGCCCTGCGCTGGGTGCTGGCCATAGACACAATGCTCAATGAGGGCCATTATCTGGAAGGGAGGCTGTTTGTTCCGCTACGGGTCGGTGCCAGAGCCCGGAGCCACCAGGCTTGCCACTCTGGCTGCCACACAGAAGAGTCTCCTTGCGCTCAGCAGACTCTGCGGTTATGCAATGCCGGGCCAGGAGGTGAACTCTCCCCGGACAGCAGCCAAGCCTTGTTGCTTCCTGCCTGAGTGTATCCATCTGAACAGGCTCAAAATTGAGGGCCTCAGTGTTTGCAGAAAATGCTCGGGCCCTGAACCTGCTGGTTTATTCCAGAGGGCATAGCTTGCCCATCCCTGTAGCCCTGGCATCCTCCTCACGTGGTCCTGGGCCCCAGCACCACTCTCTGGCCTCATGACCACGCTTACTAGTCTGTGTTCCAGCCATTTCCTCTGCCTGGAACTCCCCCTTCCCTTCTCTTTCCTGGTCAGTTGTGTCTGGTCTAAGCCCCTCTTTTAAAGCCCAAGTCCCACCTCACATTCTCAAAGCCTTCCCTGATCACCCTAGCCACCAGTGACTTAAGCGGAAATGGTGAGTTTTCAAGCCAGAAGAGACCTGGAAGTCATCGATCAAATGGCCCCATTTTCCAGATGAGGAAACTGAGGCTTAGAGAAGCTGACAAGCCTGAGAGCAACGTGAGCAAATGTGAGACCCAGCAGGGCTCTCCTGCCTAATCTCCTTTTCTCACACTACACCTCCCGTCTGCTGGTGGATCACGTTGGCTCTGCCTTCAGACTGCACACAGAATCCAACCACTTCCCAAGGCTGCCACCCTGGCCACACTATCACCTCTTGATGATAGCACCAGCCTGCCATGCTAACCTGACTTCCTGCAGTGTGGTTTTCACACGTAGCCAGGTGGCCTTTCTAGAACATTCAGCAGACCAGGCCACTCCAGCGCTTGGACCTCCAGTAGCGTCTCAATTATCTGCATACGTTCACCTTCTGCCATCACCTCTCCAGCCTCTGTTCCTCCTCTTCCCCCACCGCTACCCCTCCAGTCACACTGGCCTCCTTGCTGTTCCCATCTGGCGGTTCCCACCTCTGCCCAGAACACTTTTCCCCAGATGCCCCAGGGCTCACTCCCTCACCCCTTCGCTATTGTTTGTTGTTTACTCACTAAGTCATGTCCAGCTCCTGTGGAAGCCTGCCAGGCTCCTCTGTCCATGCCCAGGTCTTTGCTCAGATGTTACTTCTCAGGTAGGCCCATCCTGACCGCCTGATTCCTTTCCTGATGCCATCTTGTCACTGCCACCACAGACTTCATATAAGTAAAAGATACTATCTTTACACTTCTTTTATAGATAATAGATTTGTGTCCTTAATATCTCATAAAACTGTGTGATAAGGTGACAACATATTTGTCTATTTTCCCCCTGCAAGAGGCAGGCATTTGTGTGTTTTGTCACCTTAAATGGTTGTTGCTGCTGTTCGTGTTCAGTCTCTCAGTCATGTCCATCTCTTTGTGTGTCTTAACAACTTGGTGACTCTTAAAACAGTACGTGGCAACTTCTGTCCAGGCAGGGTGGGTTTTAAGGATGATACACCCCTGTTAGGGTGGATATCGGTGATGGAGGTCCTGGTGCCCTTATGGCATAGTGTGTGTGAGTGTGTGCGCGTTAGGAGTCGGGGGAGGGGATGAGTTTAGGGGCACATGCAGGATCAGTGAAATGAGAGACTCTGAAGGCTCCCAGGAGGCCAGCTGGGAGACTGCCCAGATGCTATATTTACAGGGACTTATGGGGGAAACACCCAGACACCCGGGCCTCAGTGCTTCCCCAACCCGGCCCAGGCAGAGCTGACCCAGAATGGCTCATTCACAGAGGCAGCCACACAGAGGCTGCCCAGACGGGGGTGTGAGGGCCCAGGCATGACTGGCTCCTCCCTGCTTTGAGGCAACTTGAATCTGCAAGCCCAGGAATCTTTCTGTTTCTTGAAGCTCTCCAGTGGGTGAGTGGTAGGCTCTACTGGGGTTGGGGGCCTCAGCTAAGATCCTCTGCACAGAGCTCTATTCCTCCAAAGAAATATCTGTCAAATGAATAAAGAGGGAAGTGGAGGGAAGGGAAACAGTTAGGCATAGGAGAGGAAGGTGAAGGCTCCGAGCAACAAAGGGATCCCCAGAAAGCATGCCAACCAGAACCAGCAGAGCCCAAAGGGCAGGGCTTGTCCTGACAGGTGGGACAGGCGGGCCCAGGATTCACTCGCTCGCCCATACCTGCAGCTCTGCTGGCCGGGAGCACAAATCCCAAGCAAACAGAAACTTGTGATTTGGGTTTCATTGGGGTTGACATTTTTATTTACCTATGGCACAGTTTCTCTGAGGTTGGCTGCTTTTATTCTAAAGAGGGGCCCAAGCTGAGCTACCCAGGTGACTGGCTGTTGAAATCTCTTTTCTTCGTCTGTCCTGGCCCATCCTGACTCTGCTCCTGGCCCTCTGAGCACTTCTCTGACTCTTTCAGCCGAGCCTTTTCTTCCTGGATGCCTGTGCTCAGTCCTCAAGCTTTGGTCCTTAATCCCCTACTTGTGTCTCGGCATTTCTTACCTTATCCCAGCAGCAGCTTCCATAGCTGCATAGAACACCAACCCTATTCCTGGAACTCCCCAACCCTGCATTTCCAGTGGCCAGCATCTTGGCTTGGCATCCTGCTGGCCTCTCAAACTCAATATGCTTAGCACCAAACTCATCTTTTCTCCTCCTCTGCCTCTGGTATTCCCGTTCTCCTAAACCTCCAGGCTGGCAACATCAGAACTACCTCAGAATTCCATTCTCCTCTGCCCCCTTATTGTCCATCCATCCACCTGCCCCACCCATTCCCTCACTTGTTCAACATCTGGGGGCTTCCCTGGTGGCTCAGATGGTAAAGGATTTGCCTCCAATGCAGGAGACCCAGGTTCAATCCCTGGGTTAGGAAGATCCTCTAGAGAAGGGAATGGTACCTACTCCAGTATTCTTGCCTGGAGGATTTCTTGGACAGAGGAGCCTGGCTAGTCCATGGGCTCACATAGAGGGGCGCACAACTGCGTGACTAACACTTTCACTTTCTCGCTAACTTGACACTGGAGACAGTCCCCATGAGCCTCCTCCCTCTGTGAAACCTCTAGGACCACCCCAGGCCATGTTCCAAAACTAGTCAGGCCCATATCTGCAAGTAATTTGCAGTGTGACCTCGGGCAAGTCATTTGCTGTTTCTGAGCTTGAGTGTCCTCCTCTGCTTTGGGAGAAGATTTAAGAATTCCTACCTGGCCTCTCTTCAGCCTGGCAGTGAGACCCACAGGTGATGTCCATGCGAAGATCATCAGTTGCAGCCTCTTAGAGACCATGGCCTTAACTCCCCTGCAGCTCCTAGCCTCCAGTCTGAGCCAGAATCCCAGAGGCTGCATTTTAAAGTAATTGCCCAGGAAATTCTGTTCGAGTAGAGAGAGAGAGCTGTGGATCACACCTAGGGAAATTCTGGCTCACAGGAGAAAGTCCAAACTCCCTCACGACCCACCCCAGCCCCTGATCAGACCCTCACCCTACTGGTCTGTCCATTCATCACCCTGAACCCAAAACTGAGTCTGATCTCCTGCCATTTCCCCAGCACAGAAAGCCTTCCTGACCTCCCTATCTCTGATAGTCTTTTGTCTACACTGTAAGGTCCAACTCAAATGCCTTCTCCTTCCTCTGATTTATAATCAGTACCCTGGCTGGCTTTTCACCAGCTCACATTCTAGCTTCCTAACCAGCCCGTAAGCTCCCCGAGGGTACCCATCTGTCTCACAGATATTTGTGTTCAAACACAAATGCTTCTTGAGCATCTACAAAGACGGAAGCTTCACTGCAGTGTCATAGGAAGGAGGAAGGCAGAGTCCTTGCCTGGGGACGCCCTCTCTAACAGTAAAAACAGAGTAGAAGTGAAGACAGGGGACCACAGAATCCCAGAGCAAAGGTTCCTAATGCCATGGGGGAGGGTCACACTGGAGGCAGAGGAGGGAAGTCCAGAAAGAATGTGCAAGGGGTCAAGTGTGAGGAGTTCCACCAGAGCCGGGGAGGAGGAGTAAGAGGGATGGAGAAGACAGGAACCGCTGGGCTGGGAATGCTGAGCTAAGGAGTTAGACTGTCCTGTAGGTCAGGGGTTGGCAAATCCAGCCTGCTGCCTGCTTTTGTCCATGAAGTTTTACTGGAATTCAGGCACGCCCATTCCTCTACACATTGCTCATGGCTGCTTTCGCGCTACAGTGGTGAAGAGGAGTAGCTGCAAAAGGCTGTACGGGCAGCCGAGCTTAAAAGAGCTACATCTGGCCATTTTGAGAAAGTTCTGCGGATCCCGGCCATAGTGGTTGAAAACTGGGTGGATTTTAAGCACGAGGCAGCACGGTCAGATTGGTGCTTCATCTTTGTGTTACTCTGGGCCAGCACAGGGGTGGGCTGGAGCAGACAAGCCAACAGGAAGGGAAGACAGCTGGGAGGCTGCTGTAACGCACTGTCCAGGTGAGGGGATGGCTATCACAATTGCTGTTGTTGATTAGGAGGGTTATTAACAGCTGCTGCGTGCCCGCCTCAGGTTAAGCCTTTCACATGCACTCCCTCACTTGATCTGCACAGCCACTGCAGGTCGTGTTATCCCCATCTCACGGATGGGGCACAGAGGGGTGGAGCAGCTTGCCCAAAGTCACACAGCTGGGAAGCAGCAGAGGTGGGATGCAAAATGCCAAGCTCAAGGTCTCTGGGCTCCAGCCTGTTTGCTTGTTGATGGCTCCCTTCAAGCTTAGCTGAGAATTCATGGAACACAAGTCCTCGGCAGGAGAAAATCGATCTGAGTCGAGTCAGGCAGGAAGTGGGAGGCAGGCGTGTGGCTATTTTGGAAGAGCGACATGAGAAACCACGAAACTTCCTACCTGTCCCGTTTTGCTCCCATCTGTCCTCGGAAACAAGGCTGCCCCTCTCTTAGATGAAAAGGTGTTTCTCCCCACACAGTGGCTCTGCCGCTGGTGGTGGGAGAGAGCACTAAGCTTAGCACACGCTGGCTATTTTTAAAGGGCTATATAAACAAACAGGGCTATGTAAATAAGAAAAAAAATGAGGTCATCCTTTTAAAATCTAAAAATGTTCTTTTTCTATGGGGTGAGCAGCAAAACCTCGAAAGAACTCATGCTTTTTTATCTGTGAGAGGCCTTCTCCAGCCCACAGCCTCCCAAAGCCACCAGCCTGCCCCTCCCTTCTCTGCGCCCACCAAGGGAAGGCAGGGGCCCCGGGAGCTGGGACTCCTGGGTTTTATTCCTGGCTGTGTGGGCTTTGCCTCGAATGCCCAAAGCCACTGTCCAACCCCAGTCACCCCCTCCTTGGGGCCTTGACATCTGTCCCCATTCAGGTCACTGGCAAGTATCGCCCATGCTCACGTGTCTGCCTCCTGCATAAACTGATTTAGTGAGCTGACCCAGAGGACCCCCTGTCACCCCTTTGCATCTCCCTTGCTCCCTTCCCCTGTCTTAAACTACTGACTGGCCTCAAAGGTCCTCAGCATGATGATTAGAAGCAATTTGTATGTGCCTCCCACAGCCTCCCCTACCATTTCTTGGAGCATATTTTAATCTTCTGGACCTTTCCTTCCAAGCCTATGGCTGGAAGCTTTCAGAGCAGCCCTGGAGAACTGTGTTTAGGTCATCAATTGTTAGGAGACACCTCCCAGCTTCAGCAGGGGCTCCTGGAACTTCTCTGGGTTTCCCAAGTAATTTTTCCATCACTGATGCCCCTCCCCTGTCCCATGAGCCTCTCTGCCATTGACAGCATCACCTCGCTTCTGTCCTCTGCCATCTTTCACTACTTTCTCCTCAGCCTCCCAACCCCAACCCTCAGCATCCTTGGCTCCACTGCTGTCCTTCAGCACAGAAAAGAGAACCACCAATATTTGCCAAAGGACCGGTTTTCAAATTGTGTTCTGCAGAGGGGTTTCAGAGGTTCTTCAAATGTCATGTGACAATTTTATCCTAAAAATATAGTTTGAATCTTGTTAAAACTGTTGGGGAAAATGGACCTGCACATCCAAAGCTGTTCAGTGGCACACTTAACAACGGGTGTGGCCAGCTGAATGTGGTTTGTAAAGATCTTGGTGGATCTGGAACTTCAGGATTGAAATGTGTCTTCAACTAGAAAGATTGGAGCTTTTCCTGGGCATCTTTATGTTGTTGTTTTTGAAATTCAGGACAATACACACCTCTGTAAAACCACACAAACAAGTACATGCTAAAGCTTTCAGTGATATGAGAATGGATTACATGGATTACCACGAAAATGTCACAAATGACTGTATGCTTCCTGAGTGTTGTAAGAAGAAGGAATTCAAGCAAATGTTTGATACTGTTAGTGATACAAACCAGAATTCCCATCTCTTCCTCCCCAAATGTCCACATAACACTAAACTAAAGGCCCATCCTGGGCTGCACGGTCGGCTGTGACAAATCTGTTACCAATTCACATCGTTTTATTGACATGATTTAGAACTTTCTTAATACCATGCAACCAAGCCAAACAAAACAACAAAAAGACAAAGTGATCCTGGATGTTACAGCTGATACACCGATTCAACGGCCATCTAGAACAGACACCAGAAAACTTCTATACAGGGCCAAAGAGTAAATATTTTTGGCTTTGTGGGACAGACAGTCTTTGTCACAGCTCTTCACCTCTGCCATTAGAGTGGGAAAGCCGCCATAAATAATGTTTGAACGAATGGCATGGCGGTGTTCCAGAAAGATTTCACTTACCCAGATCGGGCAGCAGCCCGGGTTAGGTCCGCGGGCTGTAGTGTACTGATGCCTGATCTAGACCCTGAGCTTCTAATGTTTTTATGCATCAAAGCTGAATCATTGCTCTGTTAATGGATGCTCATAATAAATAGCTGTTCAAATTTTGAACCTGGAAAATAAATGGGTGTTAATAAACTACCACTTTAACTTGGCATTCAATGCAGGATTTGACTTTTTTAAATGGCTTCTAAAACTCTAAAAGCTTGAAAACTACTAGCAGAAAGCTTTACTGCTGAGAAAATGCTTTCATACCCATTTCCAAATTAGATTCACCCTCCAATCACTCATTCAGAAATCACATTTATTCTGGAGAGAGCCCCAGTCCAGGACTGTACTAAATGTAAGGGGCCAGGACTCCACAAATATGTAATGCAACATATCATTTCCAAGCCTCAAATGGTGCTAATTACCAACCCCCATGCCCCCCGCCACCCACCTCTGCCTCCGGCATGAGGGATTCTGCAAGGCCACTGAAGGCTGGCACATGGGTGGCTCCTGCCTGGCACCCCTGCCAGCCTGGGCCTGAGCCCTCCACCTCACTCAGATGCCAGGTATTCTAGCTTCCCCGCTGGTGGCTGGGGGAAGCTGTGCCAGCAGTGGGCCCTGTGTGCCTGGACACTTCAGAAGCACTGGGTCAGTGCCCCATTAGTCAGTCACATATGCTTATATTCCCCAGAGGGAGCACGGGAAGGGGTGGACCAGATTTCTCGCTGGAACTGATAGCTCGTTTTTCTCTGGGTCAGTCCCATCTCCTAAAGATTCTTCCATACAGCTGGCAGGGACTCCGTGGACAGAAAAAGAGAGTGTGAGAGTAAAGTAGGAGAGGGCTAGTGCCAGGTCTGGGGAGGATTTTCCGTCTGCATTCCCCACGACAGTGTCCCCATATCTCTGCCTGCAACCCTCAGAAGTTTCTATTTCCAGCTTAGTTCAGATATCTACTGTACACCAAGCTGCCTAAATCCAGACCCTGCCCTGAGACTGCCAGTGGAGCAGACCATGTACAGCTAACTGTAATGGATATGAAAGGAGACAAATGCTAAGTCAAGGCACCACAAGGTATCCCAGGATGCTGAGGAAGGGGGACCCATTCGTATGTATTATGGTACTACTGATTTCTATTAAAACACAGATATCCCTGGGGCAGGAGTCAGCCTTGAAGCTGTTACTGCCATTCTTCAGGAAGCATGTTAGTGGAGAGGAAAGTACTGTACCTTTGGTAGCCAGAGGCTCTGCTAGATGTGTGACTGTCTTGAAATTACTGGACCTCTCTGTGCTCAGTTTCCTTATCTGTACAAAAGAGGCAATAGAACCAGCCTCACTGGGGTTTCTGCAGGACTAAATCTTGTCTGTGATGTGCCCAGGTCCTGTGTGCAGCATCGGCCCTTAATTTCGCCCTGACTCCTCTGAGGAACTCAGGCACTGGGGCCAGGTGGCAGAGCCTGGCTGACCCATCAGAGGGCTACAGTGAGGAGGACGCAGTGGCAGCAATCTGCTTGCATGAGCTGGAGGGCTGCCCATCTTGGGGAGCCCTGGCTAGGCGTCTGGCAACATTCCAGGGCCTCACCGGTACCTCCCTAGCAGCCCTGTGTGGCAAGGGCCACGACTCTCCTATCTTCCAAGCAAGAAACACGAGGCAGAAACTAAGCAACCTGCCTCCCAAACCAGTAAACGCTGAAGCTGTGATTTGAACTTGGGAAGATCCAGAGCCTCCACTATTAAGTTCCACATTTACATATCCCCTCAAACTGAGGCTCACAGGCCAGGGCACCCTTCCTTAAGAGTCTGGGGGATGATTCTTCCACCGCTGCTGGAGAATCCTGATCATAGTCTGGGTCTAGGAGGTCCACGTGGCACTGCTGAGGTGTATGCACAGGCCCAGGCCCAGGCCCCTCACAGTTCAGGCAGCTGTTTCTGAGGGTTGCCAGAGGCCCTATCCTCCTCTCTGTAGGTGGGAAAACTTTTGCCTAGAGGAAGAGAAAGAGCTCCGCTGGTGGCACATCGGGCTGGGAGGCACCAGCTGGGACTCACAGCTGGGCCCACAGACCCAAACACAGGACAGGCATCTCCAGGGGCCCCAAAGAGGCCCCAAGCACCCAGACCTTGGCTATGCTATGCTAAGTCGCTTCAGTCATGTCTGACTCTGTGCGACCCCATAGACGGCAGCCCACCAGGCTCTCCCGTCCCTGGGATTCTCCAGGCAAGAACACTGGAGTGGGTTGCCATTTCCCTCTCCAATGCATGAAAGTGAAAAGTGAAAGTGAAGTCGCTCAGTCGTGTCCGACTCTTAGCGACCCCATGGACCGCAGCCTACCAGGCTCCTCCATCCATGGGATTTTCCAGGCAAGAGTACTGGAGTGGGATGCCAATTGGCTAGACCAACATAAAAATACAGATCCCTGTGTCCCCAATCCCCAAGAGCCTGAGCAGAGAGCATGTCTGGGTGGGCCAAGAAATCTATTTTCTTCCCTTTTTTTTTTTTAAACCCAGGCACTCCCTCCCTCCCTCTCCTTCTCCCTGGATGATTCTGATGTACTCCACAGCTAGACAAAACATCCAAAGATTTATATTCCTGACCCAAAGAGCTTCTAACACTACACACCAAAACTGAACCACAGCCTGAACTTATAACCTAAAATCACAACTCATACCTGAAGAGCTAAAAATGAATTAAATGGATATATATATATATATATATAGAGAGAGAGAGAGAGAGAGAGAGAGAGAGTGCGCGCGCGCGCCTAGCCATGCTGAGGCCTTTCCCAGGTCCATTTAGTCAGTTTCTCTGAAGGTGGGGTCCTGCCATTGGAATTTTAAAAACTCCAGGTGATTCTCATATGCAGGCCAAACCAAGAACCCAATATCCTTTCATTTCTTCACATCCAGGAGGACCCTGAAAGACCCTGCTCTGTTGTGATCCTCTGACTAGGCAAGGGGTCTTTTAGGCAAGAGCCATCGGGGGCAGGGGGCACAGAGAAGTGGCTGGAGCTCTGGCAGCAGAAGATACAGTGAGGCTGGTACGTAGGGAGACTGTGGCCCCTTAAGAGCAGTTGTTGCCGAGGACAGACTGAAAACTGAGGGGCTGGAGAGACAGAACTGCATCTCAGGGGAGACAGCGTGTGGAGCAAAAGAGTGTTGATTTTCAAGATTTCTCCTGTACTCCTGACCAAGGAAGTCCCGAGGAGGTCCAGCTTTCACAGAGGCTCAAGGGAGGCTTCATCATCAGACCTCATCACCACCATCATCCATTTTGTCATCGTCACCACCATCATCACCACCATCATCCATTATAAAGAGGAAGGACTCTAGCACGCTCAGGCAAGAAAGACCACGTGGAGCCCCCAGCAAGCGTATTTGAGGACCACCCATTTCCTACCTGTGTTGAAGGCACCACTTGCGATGACCAAAACTAAAACGCTGTTCTCTTTGAAAACCAGCGTTCATGTCCCTCCTGTGGCAGCTGCCTCCTCTCACACTCTGTTCTTCCCTCTGCAAGGGAGAGCTCGCCTGGCCAGTATCTCTCGAGGCTCCTCCATGAACTAGGGGGCTGCCGGGTTCGTGCTTCGAATCCTGCAGGGGATGGTCAAGAAACATGATCAAAGAGTTTGCTTGGTCAACTTCTTTACACACAGAGCAATGTCCGCCTGGTCCCAGATGGCCCAGGCCCCCGGCGACTCCCAGCCTGCTTGTCTTGGGGCAGGGACAGATTCCCAGCTGGCCTGGGGAGATGGTGTTAGCCCCGGTGCCTACCATGTTCTACCTTGTATCAGACACTGAACCTCTCTGAGCCTCTATTTCTTCATCAGCAAGCAGGCAGAATTCTAAGATGGTGCTTAGGTTTCCCATCTCCCTGGGGAATGCATCCTGCATGATCGTCAGGACTGTGGATATGATGGATCTTACTCTTACAGTTATGTTCTGTTATAGGCACACTTGACCTTAAATTAGGGAGATGATTATTCCATGGACTTGACCTAATTGAGAAAATCCTTTAAAAGCAGAGTTGTCTCTGGTCGGTCACAAAAGAGGAAGTCATAGGCCTTAGAACTGGGGGAAGGATTCGCCGTGCACTTGCTGACTTGATCTAATAAGGACCCAAGGGCAGCCTCGTGGAGCTGAGAGCAATCCCCTGCTGAACCCCGGCAACTCCCTAGGACATGGATTCAAACAAGTGAGTGAGTCTGGAAAAGTGAAATTTCCCTCTGAGCCTCCAGATGAGAACTCAGGCTACAAATACCCCGATTGCAGCCCTGAGCAGAGAACCCAGCCACTCTGTGCCAGACTTCAGAACGATAGGACTTCGAGCTTACAAAGGAGGCTTGTTTTTGGCCACTGGGTTGGAGGTAATTTGTTACACAGCGAGAGAAAACCAAGACAGCCTGCAACAGTGACTCATAGTGGGGCCTGGGTGAGAATTAAACACGATAATAGACATAAGAGCTCATTGTATTCCCCAAATCACCAAACAAACAGAGCATTGAGGGCCATGGGAGGCAACATTTACTGCATTAGTTTTTAATAACCAGCTTACCAGGTTGATTTAAGAATCAAACAAGAACACGCAGAGGAACGTGTTTCAAGATCTAGAAAGCCAAGGCATTCTAGTTGAATCTAGAGTCACCACTCTGTACTCTGTCTGGTGTGTCTGGGGAAGCAATGTGGACTGGCAACTGAGAATGGGTATCCTGGCTCCTAGGGCCGGGATACCTGGGTTCTACTTAAGGCCTTCTCCTCATTACTTCTGCTTTGCAAAGTTGCTGAGCCTTGGTGTGTCTGATAAGAGGGGCTAAGAATGACAAGTACCTCCCAGGGGTTTAATGATTCCATACACCTAAAAGGTCTGGACCAATGCCTGGCGCGTGCCTCAGTCCATGTTATACTATGGATACTATTTCACTATTCTAGTAATCGAGGTCTGAGGTGACCTGCATGCAGGTCTGGGGCGCTGCCACCTTCCTTCTTTAGGGCACCATGTTTTCATTGACACAGCTTGGGGATAGCTCATGGTTTGGCAACTACATCCTACTGCTGATGCCTATGAAAGCACAGCTAACCGAAGCCCCTCTGCTGTCCCCTCCCTGCTTTACCCACTGCTCTCAAATCCAGCCAGCCCCATCCCACACTCCAGAGCAGCATCACACCACCACAGAGCAGTGTAATGGAACTTGTGCCGTGGCTCCTGTCTAGTCTTTTCTGATTCTGTTGTCCAAGTCATCTAAACTTTTCACGACTTCACATTTTTCTACCATCCCCAGATCCGACCTCACGCCCTCCAACAGATCTCAAATTATTAATAAAAAGAGCTAGCTCTATCCCTCCCAGTGTAGAAACACCAAGGTCTCAGAGCCCATTATCCCGTAAACACAGTCCAGGCTCCCCCACCTCTGAACCTTGTTCAGTTCACATCTACTCCCCTCCCCATAACCATGTCTACCCAGCCAAATCCTCCCCACCTTTCTCAGCAAGCTCAGCCGGCTCACCCCAAACTGGACCAAGCTCTGGCTCCCCAGAATACCCACAGCACGTTTGCTGGCCTCTCGGAATATGTAGCAGCACCCTCTATCCCCACAGATTCCAGGAGTCTTAAAGAGCCTTGGTAGGGCTTCCCAGAGCACAGTGGTAAAGAACCTGCCTGCCAGTGCAGGAGTCACAGCAGATGGAGGTTCAATCCCTGGGTCAGGAAGACCCCCTGGAGGGCGGCATGCCAAACCAGTATTCTTGCCTGAAAAATCCCATGGACAGAGGAGCTTGGCAGACTATAGTCCATTGAGTCAAAGAGTGGGATAGTACTGAGCAACTGAGCGTGCATGCACGTGTAAACACACACACACCCACACACACACACAGAGCATACACCTGGGGTGGGCCATCTGACTCATCCCCCTACCCCTAGAGCCGGCATGGTGTGTCACACACAGTCAGCATAGAACAATTCTCTTTAGAACCTAATTTGGCTGTTCATTCACTTAACCAATGTGCATTCAGTGCCTGCTTGGGGCCAGGCTGGGTAGCAGACCCTGGAGATTAAAGACAGCTAAGATTCGGTCCCTCCCTTCAAGGGGATCACAGCTGGGGGTAAGGACGTGGGAGGGGCAAGAAGTCAAAGGAATGCATTATAGCATCCCTGGTTCTAAGCTGCTACGCAGGTAAAGGTGTAAAGGAAGGAGCTGATGATGTCGAATGTGTGAGACAGAGGGTGTTTCAAACAAAGGGCGCGCCCCCAAACTGACCGAACGTTCAAGAAATTGCACTCTGTCCCTCTGGTTAGAGGTGAGGGGCAGTAATAACTCATGAAGGGAGAGCTGGGAGGGAAAGACCTTGGTATATGTGATAGTCTGGCCTTGATCTTGTAGGGGAGTGAGGGCACTGAACCGTTTTAGTCAGTGAGGTAATGCGGTCAGGCCCAAGGGTGTGGCTGGAGGAGAGGATGGGGTGAGGTGGGAGGACTGAGCCACAGCTCTCCTCTGCCTCATTCAGCATCACCTCAATGCCACCCTGGCCTCTGGTGACCAGTGGAGAGGTGGACGCACCTGCATCGGGGTCACCAGGAATGTTACACACACCTGAGTGAAACACACACGTTTCTGTATCGCAAACCCGGCTCACCCTTCTACCTCCTCTCCCGCAAACACCACTGCAATGAAGAGAGACATGTACAAGAAAGAACAGAGCCATGGCAGCATCAGCTGGCCAGCAAGTCTGAGGAAAAGCAGACGAGTAGGAAGGACAGAGAATCTAATCAGAGCTCAGTCAGTCTCACCCAACATGGACAGGGGAAGGCCCTGCCGAACAGCCAGCAACCTGGCGCAGAGGCAGCGGAGCCAGGGCAGGGCGGGAAGGCTGGGATTCCTGAGAGCCAACGGTAATGAGTGAATGCTTCCAGTTGCCAGAAACACCGAAGCTGGGGCACAGGACAGGGGACAGAAACCACCAGCCCAGACACCTTACTGCCTTCGTGAGCATGGTTTGCTTCCACGAGACTCCAGCCCTGGCAGATGGATTGACTGTTCACTACAGAAACGTGCTGAAGGCTCCATCCGCTCTTCTCTGATTCTCTTGCCTCACCTCAGCATTCCTCCTCACTGTTTCCACCGGTCTGAGACTGCTCTAGTGTATTCCTTACACGCTCCTAGCTAAGCCCTATGTTGACATACCTGTTTTAGAGACTTCCAACGGTCAGCAAATCCTGATCTTGCCTCTTTCCTCCAGACATGCCAAGACGCTATAGAAGAGAAGTTCCCCGTGAGTGATGAACTCAGCTTCCTCTCCAACAGTGTCTATACAAAGTTTGAGAATCAACTTGACTTTGGGCTTGACATCTACATCAGTAACTGCTAGAGGGCAACAGAACCAAGACTACAGAGATCGAGGGGAAGCAGTTAAAACCCTGAGAACTGTTTCTCAGCCGAGTCTCAAAGCCAAACAGAGAAGCACTAAAAATAGTATGCCACCCACTTATCTTTTCTTTAAAAAAAAATTACTCAAGGAATTACTCCAACAAAATAAAAACTGTATCAGAATAAGTAATTCAAGAAAGTCAAGGCAGGATATGCAGGAAACAATGATGAACAGCAAGAGCAGAAAAATGTACAGTCGAATCTAAACAAACGTGGGTAATATTGGTCTCATCTTGCTGGAAACTAGTCAACATTGAATTCTTGACATTGACATAGAAACACAGGTTTTAGTTTCTTATTTAAGGGTAACCTGGGAGGGATTGGGGGCAGGAGGAGAAGGGGACCACAGAGGATGAGATGGCTGGATGGCATCACCGACTCGATGGACGCGAGTTTGAGTGAACTCCGGGAGTTGGTGATGGACAGGGAGGCCTGGCGTGCTGTGATTCATGGGGTCACAAAGAGTAGGACACGACTGAGCGACTGAACTGAACTGAACTGATTTGAACCATTTCTAGAAGGAAGATAAGATACAGACCTTTTTAAACCACTGTGGGGAGGGAGGATAAATTCAATTAATCCAGCAAGAGTTGGTAAAGGGAAAAGAAAACAAGAAAGGAAAAGTATAATAAACAAAAGATATAAAGTAGGACGAAACATAAATACAAGAATGTAAACAAATTAAATTACTTTAAAACAAGAGATTATGTAGGGAAACAAATCTGGCCATATGCTACTTATGCAAATTAATAAAGGTTGAAATCAAAGAAACAGCAAAAAGACATCAATAGGCAAAATAGTAACAAAAAGAATGCAGGTAAGTCAGTTTTGATATCTGACAAAATGCAAATATATTAGAATAAAATGGGACATTTTATATTGCTAATGAGTCTTTCTCCAAGAAGAAACAAAAATCATGAACCTTTACTTTCACCCTGGACAACAGAACCATAAAGTATACGAAATAACACATTCTTAGCACTACAAAGAGAAGGCAAAGCAAAAAGAAAACAAAACAAAACAAGCTCATGACTCAAGATGTGATGGTACAAGTAACCTTATATAAGAAAAATACAGAGGATTTGCAGATAGTAAGCTTAACTTCACATACACTCAAGAAACAAAACATCGTTTTCTTAAATGTTCTTGTACTAGACTACAGAAAATCTCAAATTCCAACATAGGTATCACAAAGTCAGTTCTCAATACAATAGAATGAGAAACTAACAAGTAGCAAATAAAAAAGTAAATTACACCGGACAACTTTAAAGTGCTTTGCTAACTAAATCTGAGTCAAAGAGGAGAGCAAAACTGAAAGTGCAGAATATTTATAAACATACAAGATTGAGAATCCTACTTAAAAAACCTGTGGAATGTAACCAAAGCTGCATTTAAACCTTAAATGCTTTCACAATAGAAGAAGAAAGACTGAAGCTGAATGAATCAAGCATCTAATCCAAGAAGCTGAAAAATAATAAAATAAAGCAAAATAACCTAGAAGGAAGAAGTGAATAAAGTTGAAAGCAAAAACGAATGAATGAGAAAAGTACAGCAACCACAATGAAAGAAATTGGTTCTCTGAGACAAACAACACAGACAAACCGCAGGCTAATCTGACTAGCAGTGAACAGTAAAATCACAAATAAGCACTAAGAAAGACATTATTAACATGTATATGAATATGGCTTTAAATTTAAGGGAATTTAAGATAAATTATTTTAAGTTTAAATGCATAATTTGATGTCAATGAATTTGAAAACTGATGACTTTTTAGAAAATTATCAATTGTATAACTAAAGAAGACAATCTGGAAAGGCCAATAACAGTTGAAGAAACAGGAAAGGCTACCAAAGATGGAATTCCAAATTAGTGAGAAAGAATGGAGTATTTAAATAAGATAACGGTGACAAATGGCTGGTTGTCCATTCATTTGACAAATATTTACTTAGTGCCTGCTTTATGTTAGGCACTATTCTCTGGCACTGCATATACAGCAATGAACAAAACAGAAAAGGTCTCTGCCTTTGGAGGAGCTGAGGGTCTGGCCAGGGCAGATGAGCAGGAAAGAAACATGTAGGCAAAATAAAAGGTGTGCCAATAAAGTGGGATACAGATGAGGAAGGATGGAGGATTCTATTTTAAACAGAGTACACGCACCACACTGACAACAGAATTAAAGACAAAACGAAATATATAGGCAAATCCACGAAAACACCAAAACTATTAGAATACTTGTATAATTTAGTGTTGGAGAATGACATTCAAAGCCTGAAGCAGATCTCAGTGCTCTTAAGGGAAGAGATTAACAAAATTGACTACACACACAAAATTAAGCACTACATATAACAGAGGACCCTGCTGACGGTTACCAAGTAAATGACAGATAAATGTCTGCAACATACACAAAACAGGGTCAATATCTATAATATGTAAAAAGCACCCATAAAACAATAAGATGAACAGCTAATGAAATGGAGAGAGGAAATAAACAGATCATTATTCAAGAAATTAAAATGTGTAATAAATACATGCAAAGATGCTTGGCCTCATTAATAATCAAAAGGTATAGATTAAAAGTCAATATCACCTTTTGCCCATTTGACTGGCAAAGAGGAAAATGACTGCTACCATCCAGTGTTGGAGAAAAGCAGTGATCACAGTTTATGTTGATCCAGCAGCTTCACAAGTGCACGCACACAAATACACACAAATCATCTGACACAGATGCACGCGTGACGGCAGCAGCACCATCTTCATTGGTGAACGTGGAAACGACCTTAATATCCATCAGCAAGGAATTGGTCCAACAAGTAAATGATGATAAATCCACCCAATGGTATAATAACGGGACAATATTTTTTCTTAATTAAAAATAAATACATACTCTGACTGATAACAGAAATTCATTGTGACTTTATGTGTTGAGTTGGGTGACCTCCCTTACTTGTCACAGCCTGCTGGATGGAAGCCACTATTGCTAGTCCCACTTTCCACATGAGACTTAGTGAGGAAAAGAAACCTGACAGGTGGTGAACCTTGGTTCCTGTCTCACTCCAGAGCCTACACACTTAGCTGCTACACACACTTTCCCTCAATGCGCGTGTGTGTGCGTGCTCAGCCGTGTCCGACTCTTGGCGGCCCACGGACTGCCGTTCGCCAGGCTCCTTTGTCCATTGAATTTTCCAGACGGGAATACTGGAGCTGGTGCCGTTTCCCGCCCCAGGGGATCTTCCCTACCCAGAGACTGAACCTGCATCTCGGTGTCTCCTGCATCGTCAGGCAGATTCTTTATGACTGCACCAATGGGATGGTGTGCAAAAAGGGGAAAAGCAGCATCACAGACACACGCATGTCTGTGTAGCTGTTAATGCTTCAGAGGACCTGCAGGATGAAGCTGTCAGCACATCCTAGGGGTGAGACTGCATGAATGGAGCTCAGACCATGCATTTTCTTCCTTACACATTCCTATACTCTTTTCCTTTTTTTTTCTTTTTTTATTATTTATTTATTTTTTACTTTACAATATTGTATTGGTTTTGCCATACTTCAACATGAATCCGCCACGGGTGTACATGTGTTCCCAATCCTGAACCCCTCTCCCACCTCCCTCCCCATACCATCCCTCTGGGTCATCCCAGTGCACCAGCCCCAAGCATCCTGTATCCTGCATCGAACCTAAACTGGCGATTTTAGAATTTAAAAATTGTAATTTTAAGATGATATAAAACTGTCTTCTTTTTAGAAAGCAGCTGAACAGGGCAGGTCTTACTAGGGCAAGAGGGGCCCATCTGCAAGGTGTTATCCACCCAGGGCATGAACGACCAGGGCCAGCTCTTCTGCCGGCCCCACCCAAAACCACAAGGAGGGAGGCCCATCCTCTCCCCTCCCCACCCTCCTTGTGGAACCAAAGCATCAGAGCATAGCCTCTGCTGGCAGGTGGAAGGCGCCCCACATCCGGCCTGGGCACTGGAGGTGCATCCCTGCAGGGGAAGTTCAGCTGATGAAGAGTTAAAGAAAAACCCCAGATGCCCACAGGGGCCAGCCTCACTAGAGCACAACAAAGCCACTTTCTAAGGGCTGGCAGGGAAGCCTGGGGGCCTGGGATTCCAGCAAGAGGCCTCACACCCTGATCCCAGAGGAAGTGGACAAGGCCAGCTCTGAGGCCACGGCTGCCCTCCTGACACACAGCCTGTCCTCCACTGTGAATCTGCAGACAGGGCCGGCACAGGATAAGCTGAGTCTGATCTGCTTGGGGCAGGGAACTGTGGGATGGGTCATTGTTATTTTTATTTCTGTTACGGTGGTCTGTAAATCAATAAGAAAACCCCCAAATCCAGGACACTGGGACACACATGCAGAATCCCATGGAATAATCTTGGGAGATCATGAGGGGCTACTTAGCAATTGGGAGGGGAAATGGAGAGAATTACTGCCTCATTTACCTAACATCAGAGAAGTAGCACAGGAAGATCTCAGAGAGTCAGCCCTGATATCAGAGGAGCTTTGTTTCAGACAGACCCTGGTTTCACTCATTAATAGCTGTGCAACCTAGGCTAAATTACTTAACCTCTCTGAGCCTCTTTCCTCATGAGTAAAATAGTGAAGAACATCACCCCTCTCAATGTTTGTTGTGAGGACTGGATGAGACAAAGTGGACCCAGCTTACAAGAGGCGCTCGGTTAATGCCTGTGCTCTTCTTCAGCTCAGTGGGAGACCAAGCCACCCTCCCTGTTGTCCACCTCTCCTCGTTCTGGATCCTGTTTTGAGATCGGCTCTGCAAGGTTTCCTGCCTCCTTCCCTGTGGTCAGGCTTCAGGCTTTAGGCTGACAGGCTTCAGGCTCAGCTCCCTTTGCTGAGATGCACGCGTTTGAACACGGCCACATACACTGGGCCACCCCTGGATCCCTCCTGGCTCCTGACCCCATTCTCCAGACAAGAAGCAGATTCTCTCTCTCATGGAGTAATGAGGTGACCCCAAACAAAGAAAATGAGCAGAAAGAAAGGCAGGGGAGCTCAGAGCCTTTGAGATAGACAGGACATACTTTGAGAAGACCTGGGAAATGTTTTCCAGCAAAAGCAGAGTTTATAAAAATAGAGGATGGTGATATATTTCCACTTGTATTGAGGAACGAAAAGGAGGAACTTCAAGTGCAGGGTATTGGAGTCCGTTTAGTGATAGGTGAGACTATCTGGTCCCACAAACTATACGGGGATTAGGCAGGAGAAACACCCATGGTTTTCAGACACTGAGGGAATGGGGAGAGAGAGACAATGAATGCATGTGGAGGACCCTCAGCCCAGGAGTCTGGGAGAATAAAGAGTGGCAGGAAGAGGAGGTGCAGATGAAACCCCAGGGACTGCACGTGAGGGTGAGGTGTTGAGAGCTGCCAGGGGTAGAGGGGTAAAGGGCTCGTTTCCTGCCATACCAGGCCACACCTAGTGGAGGCCCTCTTTCACCGGAAGTCTCCTGCAGCTGGGTACAATAGACAGCCCATTGGACTGGTCCACACTCGAGGGCCGACTACATCCAGCCATCTTGGACAAGACACTCCCTGTCACTGGGCTAGACTCCAGGGTGTAAAGGTGAAGAAGGACTGGCCCCTGCCACAGGGTATTCTCCAACTAGTAGGGAAGCTGGGCCGGAAAATCAGTGCTGACCACCTTTCTCTCAAGGAGCCCCAAACTTGGGCTGTTTCCCACTTTCTCCCCACCTGGAAGGCTCATCACATACCTCTAGTCTGCAGAGACAGAAAAAAGGGGCAGGGAAGGAAACTCGCATTTGTTAAATGCCTACCATGGGCCAGCGTTAGTCCTGTCACCTTACTGTCACACTGATGCTACCGTCTGACAGCTGAGGAAATACAGGCAGGCATGTGGACAGTCCTGCACAGCCGAAAGAGAGCCCTAGGCTCCGGTGTTAGACTAAAACCAGGCACCACTGGTCTCTGTTGCTGTGTGGCTTCAGACAGGTCACTTAACATTTCAAGTCTTAGTCTTCTCATCTCTAAAATGGGAGCAATAGTGCATAGCCCGGGTGGGTGTAAGAACTGAATAAACTTTCCAAAAAATGACCTTCTCTTCTTCCTCTTTCGGTTATTACCGATCTTTCAGCTTTACTTATATTGACAATGATTTTGCGTGCTAAGTTAAGATGACTTCAGATCCCAAGGCTATAGCAACTTATTGACAGGGATGGCACAGGAGGGAAAGAAAAAAATCAGGCTGAGGCCCTGGGAGACCTGGGGACTGTGACACCCCAACCACTGGCCCAAGTGGGGAGGCATCATAATCAAGGCCCTCGGGGCAGAATGAAAAGCAGAGTGTGTGTTTGGAGGAATCATTGCTTTCTGCATCCACATGGCTGCCCATTGAGCTAAGAGGGGAAGCCTGATGACCCCAGACCCTCCAGGGATGGGGCTGAGCTTCTGGTCTAGCTCTCCCTCAGCCCAGTGCTGCTGATCCCCTCCCACCACCAGCTCAGGAGCTCAGGCCAACAGAAAGGCTGTGCCAAAGGAAGCTGTTTGCTACAGAGCCCTCTGGGTCTGCTCTGCTGTTCTTCCTTTTTTTGGACTTTGTGGCTGTTAGAACGGGTACCTTTTTCCATAGAAAGTTTCCATTGCATCAGTTATTTACATTGTCACCACCTATACACGTAGGCTGTTTCGAATCGGTGAACCAAATAACGCCCAAGCCCAGGCTCCGCCCTGCCCCCCACAGAGGGATGGGGAGCGCCAGGGTCAGCCCTCAGAGCCAGAGACCCTTACCGGGCCGGGGCCGGGGGTCTGACAGGTGGGAGGACTTGTCTCAGCCCCAGCTGGGCCACCTTTCATTGGCTCAGTTCCCTTGGGAAGCTATTTCTAAGGTGGAATTTAAGAGGACAGGCCCCAGGTTCGAATCTCTGTCTCCTCCACATCCTGGCTGTGTGATCTTCCTAGAGATAAGTTACTTACCTAACATCTCTGAGTCTCAGTGAGCTAATATGTAAAACAGGAAAAACTGTAGCACCTGCTGGACTAAGGGGAGACTCAGTTTATCCACATAAAGTGCTTAGAACAATGCCCAGCCTAAAGCCTCAATGAAAGTCAATAAATATGGATAGAGTCCTCTTTTTCCATCACCCTCTAAAGACATCAGTGGTCATCCCCTCCTCTGGACCAATACATTGCAGCTTCTGAACTGTCACCCTCTTCATAAGGTCAGATAAATCATCCCAATACTCAGCTCTTACCATGCGCTTGCTTTCCTGTCCCAAAGTTCTCAGTGGTTCTTCCTACAAAGTCTATACTTGGGATCCCTCCACTAATAGCCTGGTTGCCCCTGACATCAATGCTCTCCTAGACAACCCCTGCTCCAGCCAAACTATTATGCTCACAGTTTGTCTGTTTCTGTACAGCTCTGTCTGTCTGAAATGCTCTTCTCCATTTCACTGTGGCCAAATACAACCACAATCACCCAAGTGAGCCTCGCTCATATGCCACCTCCTCCACGAAGCCCTCCATGCCCTTCCCTCTCTGGCCAGAAATGACTTCTTATTTATAGCACGTGATCCTTTTCCTGTGGCCTTTCCCTTTTCTCCCCTGTGTTTGTGGGATATAGTACTGATATAAATGCTTGTCAGCATCACACACAAACCACACAACCTTTGGGGACAGGACTAGAATGTCTGTGATTCATCTTTGTATCACACACAGAGCTTCGCGCATCATTCATGAGAATGAGAAGATATACTCTGAGATCTCTCACTTGACCGCCCCTGGGTGTAGGTGTACTGGTGAAGATGAATCAACAACTCCACAGCATCCACGTGTTCTTCTTGAGGGAACCAGCGGATGAGCCATCAGTCAGGACCGCCATGGGCTCACAGCTCCAGCCCAGCCCTAGTTCCACTGCTGAGTCCCAGGTAAGCAGTCCATCACCCTGGACAGGATCCTGAACCTCAGCACAGGGACCCCACGAGGCATCCTGAGAAGTCCAGGAGCCATGGCTGACTTCTTCCTTCTCCACACCCCCGATTTTGCCCAGGTTCCCACTGAATTCACTCCGTAAGAGTCTCTCAAGCCCCTGGGCTCCTGTGCACCCACTGCCCCTGGCTCTACTCTCCATGCCATGCAGAATGGGTATCATGGTGTGCCATAACCACTTCTGACGCTTGCTGACCACCCTTAGAAATCCAGATTCCTTAAGAAAGTGTCGGACCCTCTTCTCCATATGGTGACCGTGGCCCTCCAGCCTCACTCATCACATGACACTCTTGCTCGCTCCTTACTCTTCAGCTACCTGATACCTGGACAAGCCACCTTCTACCTGGGCTCCAATTCTGTTCAGGAAGGTCCTCCCTCCCCTCTCCACCAGGCACACTCCCACCCATCCTTTGAAAGCTCAGCCCTGGCAATGGCTCCTTTTCCCTTAGCCCTTCCAACAGCCAGGCACTGGGCTGGAACCTCTTCCTGTCTTGCCACTGACCCTCCACCCAGAGCTGTGGTGCAACACTGACCCCATTACGGTGCGATATCATCTTCCTGTAAGTCCGTCTTCCCCGCAGACAGCGAGTGCCTTTAGGGCAAGAACAACGTGTACCATCTGCGTACCTCCGTGCTTGTTAGCACAGCGCTCGGTGTGCGGGGTGAATGAGTGATGAGAAACAGCCAGTAAACAACCCATACTGGCCTACCTTCCAGGGTGTTGCCCCTGACATCATCACATTCAGGAACGCACTTTCCAGGACAAGCAACAGGTGACTCTGCCAAAGCAGCAGGCCCCGGGTCCACCGAGACCAAAGGGCTTTCCCAAGGTCCCCAGCACCTTCATCTATGCTGCAGCCCCAGAGCCCGGACAGCCTTGGGCTTGCCTCTGTGGCGGCTGCACATCCTGGGAACCTGGAGTGGGGCTGAGGCTTTGGGGCATTTCCAGGAAGAGGAGAATCTACAGGGTGTTCCGTCTCTGGCTACGCAGAACCGATTCTGTCCATGCTGTTGCCTCCCTCCTGCCCAGCCTGAGCACTCCTGTCCAGACTGTGCCCACCTTCTAGTCCTCTCACTCCTCACGGGGGCCACCCTCTTGTTTCCCTGCCAGGCTGAGTCTACCTACCCATTCTTTAAACAGCTAAACTCCCAGAATATAGGGGAGGGTGTGGGGCGCACAGGAGGTGGGCAGGACCTCAGCTCTGCCTTTAAATGGCCATGTGACCAAGGAGAAGCCATATTCCCCCCAAGCCCCCAGTTTCCCCTCTGTCAAGGATTAGAACAGGCCCGCCTCTGAGGTCCCCTTCTGTTTCAACTTCCTGCCAAGGAGTTGATTTATTTACTAGTCAGAATAACTCTTCCCAGTTAAAGGAAAAAAGGAGAGAAAACCATGTGCCTTTCTCAGCGTCCTGTAAGGCAGGATGGATCTCTCACTCTGGAAACATGTTATATGGTCCTCTGATTCTTGAAGGAAAGGCCTCACTGGGTGGCAATTTCTGTGTCCATATAAACCAGGGATTTAAAATGCCCTTGCACACATCAGTTCTTCCTTTTGAATTTAACAGTTTGGTGAGATGGGTCCTTCTCACTCTCATCTAACAGATAAAGTGAGGCTCAGAGAGGTGAAGAGATGGTTAAAGTTCCCCAACTCGTGTGGGGAAGGAGTGGCACTGGCCCCTAGGATGTCACAGCAGGGCTTCCAGGGAGCTGGCCTTGCCCGACAGACAGCCAGGACAGTTCAGAAAAGCAACATCCAGCTGCATGCTTTCCCATGTGCTTCCTTCACACATGTGGACACATTCAAAGATGTGTGGAGTACAAAGCCACGCAGGACACTGGTGGGAGGGAGATGCCGAATTTCTAGAAGCCAGGCCCCTTCCAGGCCCGCTGTTCTAGAAAACAGATGATGCTGAGAGCTGGACAGACAACTCTTCCAAGCAGAGAAATCTTTATTTCTGAAGATTCCAATCCTACCTGCTATCACAGGCCTCCATGCCTTTGAACCCTGTCCAGGACAACAGAATCTCTGCCCCCCAAGATCGGGCAATGCCTCAATCCTCCTGGTCTTCCAGGCCCTCTGGACGCAGCTCCTCCCCTGAGACTCCCAGGGAGAGCTTGACTGCATGTGATCTGATCATCAAACAAGGTGGGAGAAAAGGCCCAGAGCCCTGGGGAAGAAGGAACAAGTGCCGCACTTCTGGTCCCTTCTTCCAGCCTGTTGTTCCCATTTGTCATCCATGATCTTGTACTGGTGCTTGAAGGATATACTGGTCTGGTCTTCCAAATTATACTGCAAACTCCCTATTGGAGGCCCCATGGAAGGACCGCTGTGTGCAGTTGTGCAGTACGCAATCTGTGCAACCATCCACAGCGCACAACTTCCCATCAGTCCCTGCAGGCATTCATCACCATGGTAACTAAAGACCTAACTCATTATTCTTTCCTCACAGAATATACATTCTCAGGGAAGGACCAGACTCTGTCTTGTTCCCAAGCTGAAGACTAGACCCCAGCATCCTATTAACACAAAATAAGTTCTCCATAGATAGGTGTTGGAGTAATATAGTCATTCAGCCACTCGCTGGTGCATTTAATTGGAAGAAGAGTGGACCTGCCCTGGAGCTGAAAGTGAGAGACTTGCGTGCCGGTCCCAGCTCTACCACCAGCCCCCATGTGCCCTTGAGCGAGGCCTCAGTTTCCTTGTCTATTAAGGGAGGGTGGGGTTAGATGTCCCTGCCTCATTCGCCTGACGCTGAAGGTGAGGATCTCTGGAAATTTTGCACCCTGGGCACCTCACTCGCCTCACCCAGGTCCCGACCCTGGTTCTCTATGTTTTGTGCGGGCTCTCCCAGGGCCAGGAGTGCAGGAAGTATCTAAATCTCTGGAGAAGGGCTTCAGGCAGGGTGGAGACAGATGCCACAGTGGGGAGGGGAGCTATTCCTGCTGGACTCTGCCTGGGACGGAAAAGCAACAGTGATCGCCACACTCACCGAGACAGCAGTGTTGTCAGAGGCTTTCACACCAGCCCTGTTTACCTGCAGCCCGTCTGTGAGCAAGGAGGGAAGTGATCCGGCCAGGGCCGAAGGTCCCGGGCACTACAACCAGGACCGAACCCCGGGCATCCTGTGTTCAAGTCTGGGCCCTTTCAGCACGTAGCACAGAACACAGCTTCTACTAGTAGGGGGCACGACTGATTTCAACAGGCAGAAGTTACTCATTCTTTTTTTCCAAAACTTTTTATTTTGTATTGGAGCATAGCTCATGAACACTGCTGTGATAGATTCTGATAGTTTCAGGTAAACAGTGAAAGGACTCAGCCACACATACCCATGGGTCCATTCTCCCCCAAACTCCCCTCCCATCCAAGCTGCCACATAACAGTGAAACTCGGCTACAAGTCACTTATTCTTCACCTAGGTT
>SJXQ01002514.1:410134-427025 GCA_006408695.1 Aepyceros melampus
TTAGGGTTAGGGTTAGGGGGTATGGTGAGGGGTTAGAGGGTGAGGGTGGGGGTTGTGGGGGGGGGGGGGGGGGGGGGGGAGAGGGGAGGGGAGAGTGTGGGAGGGGCAGCAGCCTGCTGGTGGTTAAAACAGACAATGCAAGGTCCTCAAGTGAGTGACATGATTCTAAAGTGTGTTAGTTGCTCAGCTGTGTCTGACTCTTTGCAGCCTCATGGACTGTAGCCTGCCAGGCTCCTCTGCCCTTGGAACTCTGCAGGCAAGAATACTGGAGTGGGTTGCCATTTCCATCTCCAGAACCTGGGTCTCCTGCATTGCATATGGATTCTTCACCATCTGAGCCACCAGGAAAGCCCATGAGTATCACTGATGTCAAGGGGAGGAGAAGTCAGTTAGAGAAGACAGGATAGCGGGCCTTCAGGAATTGGAGGGCTTATGGAGGGACCTGGGGGTGGCACTCTGGACTGAACAGATGGGCATCTGCACAGGCCGCTTGCAGGAGACCTTACTCTGGGGTCTGAAGAGCTGGGTGTTTACTGAGGGGACAGTCACTTTCCCCTCAGAGAGCAAGCTAGTCACCTGCGTCCAGAGTGAGGCAACAGGCAATGACCAGACCCCAAGAAAACAAAAGATCATGCCTGCAGCTTTCCTCTCCGAGGACCTCTCCCCATGATAGGCTCTGTCAGCCTCCCGGGTCACTGCCTGCGGCCACTGTAACACACGCCCATTAGTGGCTTAAAAAGCGCAAATGTATCCTCTTCCAGTTCTGGAGGTCCCAAGTCCAAAATGGACCACTGGGCTACAGTCAAGGTGCTAACAGGTCTCTGTTTCTTTCGGAGCTTCTTGGGAGAGTCCACTTGCCCACCCTTTCCAGCTTCTGGGGTCTGCCTATAGTCCTGGTATCACAGCCCCTCCTCCATCCTCAAAGCCAGCCAGGGCAGTGGAGCCTTCCTCCCATCACATCCCTGACACTGCGTCTCTGGTTTCCGTTTCCACACCTAAAGCCTTTGTGATAGCACTGGGCTCAGGAGGAGTGTGCGTGTTAGTCACTCAGTCGTGTCCGACTCTCTGCAGCCCCATGGCCTGTGCCCGCCAGGCTCCTCTGCCCGTGAAATTTTCCAGGCAAGAACAGTGGAGTGTGCCGCACCTCCCTTCTCCAGGGCATCTTTCTGACCCAAGGCTCGAACCTGGGATCTCACACATTGCAGGCCGACTCTCTACTGTCTGAGCCACCAGGGAAGCCAGGATAATCTCCCTGCCCCAAATGCAGCTAATTAGCAGTTATATTTCCATGTGAAATCTTAATTCCTCTTTGCCAGGTAGAGGAAGTACCCACAGGTTTTAGGATGAGGAAGGACTTCCCAGGGTGGCTCAGTGGTAAAGAATCCACCTGACGATGCAGGAGCTGCAGGAAATGTGGTTCCGATCCAAGAGGAAATGGCCACCCACTCCAGTGCCCCCTCCAGGGTTCTTGCCTGAAGAACCCCATGGACAGAGGAGCCTGCTGGGCTACAGTCCGCGGCGTTGCAAAGAGTCGGACACGACTGAGCACACACGTGCACAGAGATGAGGAGGCGGACATCCTCTAAAGGTCATTATTCTGTCCACCTATCATGCTGCAAGGAACACATCTCCCCTAAATACAGCTCCAGGAGAAAGGCGGCCCAGGCTAAGAGAGGAGGAGATGGAGGAGGGGAGAGGCGGGCAGACACACACACCCTGCCAGCGGTGGCGGCAGCTTCCTGGCCGGCTGGTTAGTGTACATCACCCGTGAAAAACTCGTCATGTTTCTACAGTGAACCAGGCACGTGCAGTTTCCACAGTGACTGCAGAAGCAGAGCCAGAAATAGCCCCAGTGAGATGGAAAACATCCCCTCCTCAGAGCCACTCACTCTCTCATACTCACAGTCCCCACCCCGTGGCACCGTGGGCACAGGAGGTTCCAGCAGGCCCCTCCCTGCAGTGTCTCAGTCTCTCCTTCTCTGACCTCTTGTGACAAGCCACTGGGCACCTCCTTGGGCCTGAACCCATGGTGCTCCGATCTGGCCCCGTCCTCAGGCCTCCGGGATGGGGCTGGGCCCTGCCCCAAGATAGCCGGGTCCGCAGAGGCAAGTGGCTACTCACACCAGCCCGGCCTCTGCTCCCCGGCGAGCCCCGCCAGGCTGCTCTGCGTTCCTGCCCCGCGACTCCCACTTGGGAATCTTGATCGAAACCCTGCCCCTCACCCCCTAGGAAGTTTCCCCTCTTAGAAGAGCTCACCCCCTTCATGGGCTCAACATTTTGCTGAAATATATAGACCCGCAAATATGCAGGCCTCAGCGTCCACACCACTCACTCATACGACATGGTATTTTTAGGGCCCTGGGACGTCTCGGCCATGCTGGTTAATTTCTCATGTGGTAGGTCCTATCCTATCAAAGGGAAACAAAAGTCACCACACCTTCTACCTGCAAGGCATGGTGCTAAGCAATCTGCGCACCAGTTCATTTTATCCTCACCTCAACTCAAGTACTATTTCCCCCACTTTGCAGAGCAGAAACTGAGACTCAAAGAAGGGGAGCAAATGGCCAGGGTCACAAAGCCAGAAAGCGGTGGGGCCCAGTCTGAGCCCAAGGTGCCAGACCTCAAACCTAGGCTGTAGCCACCTGTCACGTCGAGGGGTGAGGTGAGCAGAGGAAGCACCCAGATGATGCATGCTAATGCAACATGAGATGTCCCAGGCCGCCTCCTAGAAAGCTCTGAGCCACTCCTGGCACCTCCAGTTTTGTCTCTCTGTACATATTAAATAAGATTTTACTGGGACCATGAAGAAGTGAGGGCGAGGGAGGTGCCACTGGAAATCATTGACTGTAGCCAACCCTGTCCCATATTGATGACCAGCCCAAGGCTCAGGAATAGAGGCGACTTGCCCAGAAGCAGGGCAGGCCTCCGAGCTGAAACCAGAGAGGTCCACGTTTCTCCTGGTCCTGGGGCGGATCATCCATTTTCTTCCCCTCAGCCCCCCGCCCTCCTGGCACAGCATTTGCAGTCAGATGTGGTGTGGGTTGTGCCCTGCTTTGACAACGTGGCACACTTGCTGGCTGGGTGGTGAGATCGCGGTCTCCATTCCCTCTTCTGTGAAGCAGGGCCTATGTGGAAGCACGAGGGCAGGCACAGGCCTGCGGTGAACCCGTCATGGTGGAGAACGACAGCTCTCGGCCCTGAGACACCGCTACCCAAGATGGCAAAAGTCCTTTGCTTTGAACCAAAAGCCTCAAGCCAAGTCATGTCCCGCTGTGATACTCGCCACTGTGGATACTGAGCCACTCATACAGAGAAGATGGACTTTTCTGAGTCTTAACTCTTGGAGACTACAGTGTCTCGGTAAGGGGTCGGTAGGAGTTTGAAATGAGACAGCACGTGGTAATGCTGGAGGCACAAGCATTCCCTCGGTGGTGGAATGCAGGCTGTCGATGCTACAGCTGTGGGGCAGGACCCAGGAATATGTGTTTCTCCGCCCCCTCCACCCCTACGGTAATTCCACTGCAGGTAATCTACAGACCACACTTGGAGAAATCGGTCTACAAAGTGCTCAATGTGTGTTTGTAGAAGACAGGGATCTGTGAACATCTGTTGAGCTGCACATGGCTGCTGGAAGACATGGGCTGGAGGAAATAAGTAATTTTCTCCAAATACACTTCCTGTGAAGCCCAAATGATGGGAACTAGGTTGAGGATTCTAGGACTGAGAAGATGACGCAATAACTCCCTTCCCCGAGGAGCAGACTTGAGTGCTTCCTGTCAGACGGGAGGGACCTGGCTGGAGAGACAGGCTGGGGTGGAGTTGGGGTAGGCTGGGGGTTGGGGGGGCACTCAGGGTCAAAGGTAGGGAGGGGTGATCCCGGGGGCCCCCAAGGGACTCATTCCACAGCCTGGTCTCTTCAGCATCTTCATGCAGACAGGAAAGAAAGAACTGAAAATATGCTCATTAAATCTGCATCTGGCACCCAATTTGGCAGGGTTGCCAAAATTCTGTAAGACTAGAATTAAATTAGCAAATTGGAAGTAAAATGATTTTAAGCAGACATGATGAATTCATCAGAGCCAGGTGGAAGCTAGTGGGGGAAGGGACCCAGGAAAGCCCGCACACCCACCTCAGGGTGGGAAAGCCTGGCCGTGAGAGGAGACAGGGAAGAAACAAGCCTGTGAGCAGACCTGACTCAGGTGACTAGACTCACCCTTGGGATGTGCTCGGTGACAAAGCCATCCCCACGCTGAGAGGCGGGGAGAGGCTCCTTCCAGGAGACAGGAGGCACAGCCGGTAGCAACCAGTGACGGAAAGCAGCCTTTCACAAGAAGACCAAGAAGAAAGGGCCCAGGGGATGGCTAAGAAACGAGACAAGCTGGGGTCCCCAGACCAGGGGCCCCAGGGTGGTACACACAGCGCCCTGTGTGCTGTGCATCCTGTGATCCCCACTGTGTGTTAACTGAGCTCATGGTTGTCAGAAAACACCAGGATGGACTTGGAGGGGCAGGGGTGGCACAGAGTCTATGCAGGGATAGAAGCATTTGTTGGGTACTTAATAAGCATCAGACACCATGTTAGATGTTTGCCAAGCATGACCTCATTTCATCTTCTCAATAATCCTGTGCTATAAAGATTAGTCTTTGCTCTTTATTTTCCTGGGCTTTCTTTTTTGCTCTCTTTGTTCAAAAATAACTTTTAAAAAAATACAGAAGTACATAAAGTAAAACGTGGACCAGTCACCTTTTACCCTCCCAATTTCTCCTCTCCAGATAAAAGTACCACTAAGATTCCCTGGTATTTTCCCATGTTATTTCCATGAACACAGAATCTCATCTACACATGCAAACACATATACAACTGTTCAGCAATTTCTGCATAAAAATGGGATCAGGTAACACGTGTCACACAGAAAACCTTTTTTCCAGTTAAGAATATGTTGTAAACGTCCTCCCATGTCAGGACCTACAGATTCACTTCTTTCTTTTTAAATGGCCGAAAAGTATTCCGTGGTGCAAACTCACCATAATTTTCTTAAGCATTGCCAATGCTGGACACTGAGGTCATTTCCAAGTTCTCTCTATTGCAACAATGTGCAAGGGAACACCCTTTATATGTCTGTGTGTGTGTGCATGTGTGTGTACACAAATATACATATACACATTTGTGCCTGTGTGCTCGGTTGTGTCTGACTCTTTGTGACCCCATGGACCATAGCCTGCCAGACTCCTCTGTCCATGGGATTTTCCAGGCAAGAAGACTGGAGTGGGTTGCCATTTTCCTTCTCCAGGGGAACTTCCCAACTCAGGGATCAAACCCGAATACGTGCCTTTATCATTTTCACTGACACCAAATTAAGCTCAAAGTGCCCTTGACCGTTGCCAGCACTAGCCTGTCTCTTTTTCACATTTTTGCCATCTCTAACCATTTTAATATATAATCCTTTGTTTTTTAGTAGGTAGAGCATCAATCATATGTTTATGAGCTATTTTCACTTCTCTGAACTACCTGTTTACATCTTTGCACGTTTTTTTTAAAACTTGGCTGTATTTTTAGTTGATTGATGGAATCTTCATCATAAGAATAACCACTAACACTTTCTATGCATCCAGCACTGCTCTAGGCTTTCTGCAAGCTTCACAGCATTGAATCAAAACTCCAATAGGGAAGTGGTAGCGTCAGTCCATGTTTACGGTGGGGGAAAGAGAGGCTCAGAGACTTAAAATGACGTCTGAGGTCATGCACGTCCAATGAGGAACAGGCCAGTCTGAGGAACTAGCTGAACCAAACATTTCATCCTCAAATGAGATATTTGAAAAGCCGCTCCCTAACCTACAGAGAAAGAAAATTCCCTCTTTATGTTATTTGTTCTCCACTTTATCTGTGGAATCTAAGTGCGTACTGATTTACTATTCCAGGTAGGAAACTGAAGTTCCATTTCTAACAGAGGCAATAACAACATAAAATTGAACCATGTACCTTAGGCAGGACAGAGAAATGTTGAGAACAAGCCTGAAGTGAGGAGCAGGATTTGGGTGGGGGTAGGATTTATGCATAGGGGTAAGTGTCATGGGATGTGGAGGTTGAGGCAGGACCCCCTTCTGTGAAGGGTCCAAAGGGCAGCCAGGCGGTTTCCAGGACTCTCCCCCGGGCGCAACATGGGGTGAGAAAGTCTGGGACCAGGGAATAGGGTGAAGATTAGCTTAGCTAGAACTCATCACCTAATCAAAGGGCGATCTCACCCAGCCCAGCACGTCCAGTGACCTGGCACTAGGAACAGTAAAGCTGCTCATGTTTCAGAGTGGCAGACATACCTGTGTATGTGGAAGTGCTGGGGATCCCTTGTGTGAAATCCACACTTGACGGAGGCAGACATGTGGGTTTTAGTGGCACTTTTAACGAGGCTCTTTTTTAATTCCCAAAATACCAATGTTGCATGTGGGTTTCTGGGTCAGAGACCTACCACCAAGCTGTCACATGGCTTGGCTACCCTCATCTCAGGGAACACATGCAATACTTTTGACTTCCTTGGATACAACACACAGTGGAGAGAGAAAGATCATTTGCATGTCATTTGCCATTTTTCTTCTGAGGAAAGAGAAATTAAGTTAACAAAATAGGAAAAAATGTGGGAAACTGACTTGCTAAAACTAACATGCAGAAACAAGTTTTAGAGGCACAAATTAGCATTCTTTTCTTGTTGTTGTTGTTACTGTTGTTCAGCTTTGACCTCAGATAACTTTATCATTCCCAAAATATTTTTGTATAGAACTCTAGCTCAGCAATCTTATATATGTGTACATCTTCCTTATATACACACAAACATACAAAATCTATTTCTTAAATGTACAGATATATGTATATAGAAAAAAACCATATATATACTCATAGGTATGGGCTTCCCAGGTAGTGCAGTGGTAAAGAATCCACCTGCCAATGCAGGAGATACAAGAAACATGGGTTCAATCCCTAGTTTGGGAAGATCCCCTGGAGTAGGAAATGGCAACTACTCCAGTATTCTTGCCTGGAAAATTCCACAGACAGAGGAGCCTGGTGGGCTACTGTCCATGGGGTCACAGTCAGGTGTGACTGAACATGCACACATGTACTCGTATATATATGAGTTCTTTGACAATCAAGCTTGGAAAACTGCACACAATATCTACCTCTACAAACACACACACACACTTTTTGGGAGATTTTCAATGCTCTGTCACATATTAAAGACTCAGAAGTGCTGCCGTATATAAGGGTCTATTGATTTGGCTATTGCATTTTTATTTCTTTCCATCCATGGCACTTGTGTTCTAGAAAACACACTACAGGAAACACCAGACTTTACTTCACAAGATCAGAGCCTGCTTAAAATAAAGAGTCTATCTTGGAGTGACTGCCCTACTCTTTTGAACGTTAGATACTTTCTAACAGACTCATGGTGATGGTTTCCTGTTCATTTGAGCATCTTCTGCCTTTCCTATATTTCAGGGTGACACCAAATGCCCACATGCCCAGGCACAGGCCTTCTGGAAAGTGTAAGGAGATCAGGTCACCCAGACAGGTTAAGCTGTATCTCCCAGGCAGTTGCATAGACAAGCTGGACCAGTCACTTGCTCTGGACTCGGTAGTTTTCAGCTGGAGACTCATCTAAGTTAGGTTGCTTGCTTGTGAGTGCAAAATCACTGAAAGGAAGCTCTTAACCCTGGTCTCTTTCCTTCCTTCCAAAAGACACTATTCCCTGACCCTGATGGTTTCTACCATGAGAGAAAACTAGCTTCGGATTACACCTTCCCTCTCTGATTCTATTCTCACTGCCTCATACCACTCCTTCAATTAGTCACTCCGATTCACATAATCACATGAGTTAGCCCCTACAAATAAAACTAGGCTTCCATCTGTCTGCGACAGCATCAATTGAAAATGAGTTAGTGAACTTTCATCACATGTAAAGGGCATACTTAGTATAGCCTAAAACATATGTTATGTGGTACAGGAGACATTCACCTGGGAGCAGTCTACGGGGGAGACACCTCCCAGGGAACATTCCTCCTTCATCATGGTTATATGCTGCTGCTGCTGCTGCTGCTAAGTCACTTCAGTTGTGTCTGACTCTGTGCGACCCCATAGACGGCAGCCCACCAGGCTCCCCCGTCCCTGGATTCTCCAGGCAAGAACACTGGAGTGGGTTGCCATTTCCTTCTCCAATGCCTGAAAGTGAAAAGTGAAAGTGAAGTCGCTCAGTCATGTCCGACTCTTTGCAACCCCATGGACTGCAGCCTACCAGGCTCCTTCGCCCATGGGATTTTCCAGGCAAGAGTACTGGAGTGGGGTGCCACTGCCTTCTCTGACGCATTGGTTTATAATTTTGCTCCTTCTCACACAAGCAACTCTAGAGGTGACAGTAGCCTTAGGGATTCAATTACCCGATGACCCTTTATGACTCTCCTCATTAAAGGAGGCCAGCTAGTAGGTGGATTTACTCATTTATTTTTCCATAAATTTTTCACTTTGGAATAATCCTATATTGACAGAAAAATTGCAAAGACAGAGAGAGTCCCCATACACCCTTCACCCAGCTTCCTTTAAGGTTCACATCTTACATGACCAATGCAGATTTGTCAAGTGGAAATTGACACTTGTAAGTTACTATTAACTCAACTACAGACTTTATTCATATTTTACCAGTTTTTCAGCTAATGTTCTTTTTCTGTTCCAGGGTCCAATTCAGGATCCCATATTGCATTTAGTCATCATATCTTCTTAGTCTATGGATTTGCTTTTGTTTTCAAAAAAATAAACATCTCCTCTACTGCACACAAGGTGCTATGCTGGGTGCCCAAATGCCATCAGGAGAAACACAGATCTGCTGGGCAGCAAAGTCTGGATTTGAGTGCCCACTTTATCCCTCACCTGGGGAATGGTCCTGGTCTTGTCACTCCATATACAGAGTTCTTGAACCACAGCTGCAACGTGGAGACAGTACCTTTTCCTTGTTAGAAGGCTGACAGTCTATGTGGATAGGCATTTTGAAGGTTTAAAGCCCAATTAACTTAGAGTTCTATCCAGCCTACTGTTATGATCATTGACAGGGGGATCATGAATTAGGTTTGGTATCCTGTATCTAAAGCAGGATGGTCCAGAGTCTGAGCTGCCTGGCTGAGCTGACCATTTCAGCCACAATGAGATCTTTCCATAAGCTCTCAGGTACACCATAAAGAAAGACAATTCTGCTTACACTAGTCTGTTCATTTCTAGAATTCCTTCATGCTGCTGCTGCTGCTGCTGCTAAGTCGCTTCAGTTGTGTCCGACTCTGTGCGACCCCACAGATGGCAGCCCACCAGGCTCTGCCGTCCCTGGGATTCTCCAGGCAAGAACACTGGAGTGGGTTGCCATTGCCTTCTCCAATGCCTGAAAGTGAAAAGTGAAGCTGCTCAGTTGTGTCTGACTCTTCGTGACTCCATGGACTGCAGCCCACCAGGCTCCTCCATCCATGGGATTTTCCAGGCAAGAGTACTGGATGGCTGTGCTCAAATGTCACCATAGTGATAACTTCTCCAACCATCCTACATACATCCTGGTATCCTTCCCTTGGCATTCTCTTACTTCTTAGCCTATTGGTTTTTCCTTCACGGCACTTATCCCATTTGACATATTACACATTCGTGCACTCCTTTGTTCATGGTATGCTTCCCTCTGCTAGTCTGTAAGCTCCAGGAGAGCACTGATCGTCATCTGTTTTGATCACTGCTTCATCCCTGGTCTGAGGACTTGGGAAGCATTCGAGAGATATTCAGTAAATGACTGGATCTCCAGGGTTCCCCTGCAACATTTTGCCTCCATCCCAATCATCTGTAAACAAACTGGTCCCCATCCAAAAATACTGTTGAATTCAAATGGGAAAAAAGCTATTATTTGGGAAGCAGGTGGCTTAGAGCCTCCTGGGTCTTCTTTAAGGGGGAAAAAAAAGGAGTAATACCCTTCCTTTAATATAATTTCATGCCATTAATGTCCCTTCACCTACCTCCCCTCCCATGAGCAGTTCTGCCAATTAGAAACCACAGTCTCTTCCTTGTCCAGAGTCTGTCTGCTGGCTTCTCCACACAATCAATTCCTGTGGAGCCCAAGCTGGAAGAAGCTGGTGAAACCCCCACAGCCTGCTGTGGTGCTCTATTATTGAGGCTGTTCAGCATGTACATCAAAGCCCACGGGCTTGTCAGGGCAGGGAGATGCCAGGGGATCTGGAAGACTGGCCTTAGTGAGGACAATGAGATTCAGCGAGGAGGGGGAACTGGAAATTGACACACAGTGACCTTGTGGCAGGTTCCAGACAGAAGCCAGGACTCCTGACTTTGCATCCTGGTCCTGCTTCCTCTTGGGCTGGAACCACCTCCCCAGTCACCATGAGAGGCAGGTGCTTATTTCCTTGAGCACCCGGCTGGCTGTCTACCTGCCCCTGCCTGACCCTGGGGACCTGATGAGCATGGGCAGTGGTGGGTGGAGGTCTTGTTCCAGAAGCAGCAAAGCACAGGACAGTCAACAGCCAGACAGAAAGGAAATGGGGGTCACATTTGCTGAGAGCCAGGTTCTCTTTATCATCGTCTCACCTCATTCTCACAGTGCCCTGCGACGTAAGTGTCATAACCACATGAGATAAGCAGGGAAAAGGAAACACAGAGAAGCTGAAGCACAGCAAGCACATGGCAGAACCAGAAGCAGAGGGGAGGTCTTCCTGGTTCCGAAGCCCTGGCCTTCACCCGCCAGCTCGAGGAGGGACCCTGAAACCTCAACAGCACTCCAGTGAGGGGCAGGGCCTCAAAATACCAAACTATGCCCCTGGTGAGGGAGCCAGAACAATCCCATTCTGGAGATGAGGAAATTGAGATCTGGAGAGGAAATGCAACTTGTCTGTGGCCACGTGGCTAGGGAGTGGTTGGATCAGCTAGACTCTGAGTTTTGGGAGGACGCAGGCACACTCCTAGAGCTTAGGCCTGCGCTGAGCCCACGGAAGGACTCCACCCACTGTCTGTGAATACATGAATGAATGACAGAGTTGGTACAGCATCCTGTGACTCCCACATGCCACGTGCTTGCCCCTCAACTGTGACCTCAGGAACTCAAGACCAGGCTGATGTAGGCAAGTACCACCTGAACTCAACAATGACCTTCAAACCCCACATACCCCTGTCTGGACCCATGCATCTATCAGAGGCATGGTTAGTGATGTGGCGCTGGTCCCCATGCAGCCTGCGGCTCCCCACCAGAACTGGAACTGAGCCATAAAGAGGGGCGGGAAGGCAGCCGAACTGGTCATTCTTTGGCCCAAGCACTGGCGTTTACAACATGGACTGGACCCTCTTCTCAAAAGTCTGGTATTTGCAGCAAATTGGTCTAATTTTAGTGAAACTTTCTGTTGTTGTTTAGTCGCTGAGTCACATCCGATTCTTTTTGTGACCCCATGGACTGCAGCCCACTGGGCTCCTCTGTCCATAGGATTTCCCAGGCAAGAATACTGGAATGGGTTGCCACATCCTTCTCCAGAGGATCTTTCCAACCTAGGAATGGAACCTGTGTCTCCTTGGCAGGTGGGTTCTTTACCACCAAGCCACCAGGGAAGTTCAGTGAACCCTTTAGTAGCAACCAATTAACAAATACTGCAATTGATTTTATTACTATAATTCACTTATCATAATAATAACCGAAACTATTGTTTCCTGTTTACCTACTATGTGCCAGGCACAGATATTTCATAAGATATCTGATGTAAACGGTCTCCTGTAACCCATTCAGCCACCCTGTAGGGAAGAGTGAGGATTCCCATATTATAGATGAGGACACTGAAGCTTGGGAGAGGTAAAGGAACTTGGCCAAGGTACATACTAGAAAACAGGAGACGCAAACTCAGGTCTGTGGGGCTCCATAGCAGTGCTCCTCTCCCGTGGCTGATGTGAGCTGGGGACTTGGGAGGTTAGAACCATAGCTGAGGAGGCAGACACAGGGCCTGCCGGGTGCCCATGCATACAGCTGGCCGGGCTTCTCATCCCCAGGCTGAACTTCTAGCCCCAGGGGGCTTCTCCATATGCCCAGAAACCATCCCTAGAACCTCTCAATCAGACAGTGCGGGTATAGCTAGGAATTCTTATGTTACAATCACTCAGGTGACAAGAAAAGACACCCATGGTTAAACCACTGCTTTCAATTCTCAGGGGGTCATGCTTTCACATCTACACGCTCTTCCAGAAGGTTCCACATGTTTCTTAAGATGTTCATTGCATTATTTACAAAGGATATCACGCCTCAGAACCTTGCAAGACCTTACAATTCTTGAATTCTCAACAAAGCAACAAATAATTCTGATCATCCACAGATGGGGTGTGAAGATCTTTGTTAACCACGACAATTATTCCCGCAGAGTGTGACGCTGACAAAAAGGACTTGGGAGCCCAGAGCCTTGGGTTTGAGTTCCAGCTCTGCCCTTTATTAGCCATGCAGCCTTAGGCAAATCAGTTCAACAAAATAGTTATTCAGCGCTCTGGGCTGAAAGAATGAAGACACAGGAGTAGGCCAGAAAAGAGATAATGCTCTTAGCTCTGAGCTCCTCATCTGTAAAACGGGAACCAACAGCTACCAAGTGTATAAGACAGCGTGCAGGCCCCCACATGCCGATGGGTTCTCACTCACAGCCTCAGGGCCTCGGGAAGCAGGCAGTCCTGTGTCCTGCTCTGCAGGTGAGGAAGCAGGGGTTCTTGGGTGAAGTGGCTTGGGGTGAGCCTCAGCAGCATCTGTGGCGCTATCTGTGGTCTCTCTGCCCACTGCCACCACCGCCCCCCTTCTTAACCATTTTCCACTTGGCAGATGAGTTCACAGAGTGAGTGGATAACAGGAGAGAATGCTCTGCAGTCCATCAGGAACCGCACAGATGTATGACATCATGGTTATTAATAATGGAAGTGGCACAACAAATTCGCCATCCCTGCAGAGGGACCACCTGAGTTGTTGCAAACCTCCTGCACACAGAGCATCAGATTCTGTCATGGCAGAGCTGGGAGGGGCCTTAGGAGTCCAGTGCTTTCCTCATTTATAGGGGAGGGGAGTGGGCAAGATGGGAGGGCAGCCCTCTGAGACAGCAGATGCAGCCCCGCATCCCAAAGCCCCAGATGTTTCGTTTGGCTTTTGTGACTGAACCACCAAGATAATCCGACACCAGCGCTTGCCCCCTCCAAAGGCTGCTGGTAAGCGAATCAGCAGTGGCTGTAACTGTGGCCTCTCCTCGACCCTCAACCCAGCCGCAGGGCCTTTGTACCTGTTGTTTCTCTGCTTGGAGTACTCTTTCCCCAGATCTTGACATGGCTATCACACGTTCATGATTCAGGTCTCAGGTCAGCTCCTCAGAGAGGATGTCCTAGACCCCAGCTTTGGCTTTCCCAGTTCCTCCCTGACACTTCCCATCACACAGCCTTGTCTTCATGGTATGTATCACCAGTGAGTATTATCTTGTCCACAATTATTCATTCTCTCCTCCCACTGGAATGCAAGCTCCATGAACAGAGGATTCACTCACTTTCACTGTCTTAGTCCCCAGAACAGTGCCTAGGTCCCAGCAGGCACTTAGCAAACATGCTCAGTGAGTCCCCCTGGATATCAGCCTGGGTCACAGGCATTCTAGCAGCCATCAGTCCTTCACTTGCTTGCTCACTCACTCACTCATTCAATAAATGCTTATTGAACATCTCCTCTGTGCCAGGCATTCTCCTAGGAGCTGGGGATTCCAATCCAGCTGAGACAAAGCTCTTGTCCTAATCAGGCTTTGACAGTTGATTAAAATAATTGACACAATAGAAGCCAGAGCTGTTTCGGTCACATCATGTGTGACCAGACAATAGCTGACCGAAGGAAAGTAGGGGGAGAAGTATGGCAGAAAACAGGAGAAATGAGAAAACACTGGGGAAATGCAAATAGACTGGCCTTGCCAGGGCCCCCCCACATGCTCAATACAGTATTCATCTTGGGGAGCTGGTGCCAGGCAAGCCCCCACCACCCCAGCTTTGGGGGCATGAAGACAAGGGCACATGCCCTTTGCCACAAGTGCCTCCTGGCTGCAGCCTGGAGCACAGCAGGATGGCTACACGTGAGAGCATGGACAGGAGTGGATGTGAGGGAGGTGAGACCGGTGAGTGAGGGTGTGTATGCATGTGTAGGAGTGTGTATTCATGAGCAGTGGCACATGTGTGAGTGAGTGAGTGAAGTGAAGTCGCTCAGTCATGTCTGACTCTTTGTGACCCCATGGACAGATAGCCTGCACCAGGCTACTCCATCCACGGGATTTTCTAGGCAAGAGTACTGGAGTGGGTTGCCATAGTATATGGGGTCAAGTATGTAAGTGTGTGGACGGGTTGAGTATGGTGAGAGTAAACACGCATGTGTGTGTGTGTGTGTGTGCGCGCATGGACTCTAGTACCATTACTCTTCAGCACAGCTTCCACATCTGGTAGAACTTTACCTCCTCAAGATCCCCCCTCCACCCTGCAAATGATGCATAGTAGGGACCCGATCATCATCAAATCCGTTTAAGTCTTTATGTTTGCCAAATATATTCCACAGAGTGTCCACATAAAGCAGCAAGACTGGTTTCATAAGAGAATAGTCAACTTGTGGCCGTAACTGAATGAAATGAGAGCATTGGAAGAGGAGTCTGGGTTTTGTTGCCTGCTCTACTGCTAATGACTGGGTAATCTTGGGTCACTGTTTGGCTGTGATCTCAGGTAAGGCACTCAGCTCCTTTGGGCCTCTGTTTACTCTTCACTCAAGAAGGCAAGTAGAACTCAGCGACTGGATGAAAACACATCATATCTACTGCTAGCTACAGAAGCACTGCTTCCTGGGAGAGCATGTGTGACCCGAAAAGAGCAACAGGATCAACCAGAGAAATGTTGGGTCTCACAAAGCTAAACAGGTTCTTTTATTGCAGCACTTCTCAGAGCCTTTAACTTGCCAATATAAATTGTGACTGGCTAGAAGGGTTATAGAGAGCTTGCAGAATCTGCCAGACTTACTAGCACAGGGAAACCTAACTCGTGGCACAACTTTTAGAACTAACGTTCCACAGAACCTACTTTGGGGGATCTGCTAGCAGGCACATGGGACATTTCTCAATGCCCCCTTTCTTGCAGATGACACAACAGAAATGGTGTTCGGTCTCCCTAAATCAGAGAGCACAGCCATGGCAAATATCAGCCCAGAATCATGCAAACCACAGCAACTGGGTTGTACACAAGGCTTTATATCTACAGAACATTTTCACTTATATGATCTCATTTTCCCTGACAACATTCCACTGAGGATCTTCACCCCCATTTTTCAGATGATAAAATGCAGCCCGAAAGAGATTAAGGAATCTGCCCAGAGCCACTAAATGATGGACCCAGTACTTGCCTTTATCATTTTTCCCTACGACCTTAATCAAGCTGTCAATAAATACGTTCTACATTTTATAGGTAAGCAATTGTAGCCACTTTGCAGAGCCCCCTGCCAGAACCGAGGCTGACACCCCTGCACCTGCTCTGCAGCAGCCACCACTGCTGTCCAGGATCCTCGGCATCGGCCCTGGTTTAGAGGGGTGGGCAGGGCGCTCAGAGAAAAGCCCAAGGAATGAGAGCCGCTCTGGAAACACCCAGGCTGGGAGGCCGGGAGTCACTCCCTGCCGGTGGCCACACCCTCCCCACCATGCCAGGTACATTCCCCTCAGGGCTGTACCCCGCGCGCCAGGTGCCACTCTGCAAGAGGGCAAGAAGAGCCAGGTCAATGCTAATTTCACTCACTCCCATAAGCCGGAGGAACCCAAGTCCGATCTGCTCTGACAGTCTGAAACTGCCAGCGCCTTCAGGGGGAAGCGTGGCCAGGACGGCCAAAGCCATTCATAGGTTCACACCGGGGTGCCTTGTCCCGCCTTGTCCGGCAGTGAGAGGCCGGAGAGGCGGGGCGGGCTGCGGGGCTGCTCTGGGCACAGGGGCCGAGTGAGGCTGTGCCAGGCGCTGGTGTACGAGAGAAGTGTGAACGCGGGAACGCTGGTGTCACCCCGGGTTGATGACAGAAGTCGCGTCTGGGAAACGCAGGCGAAGAGCGCGTGCACCAGGCAACCCCAGGCTGCGGAGGAGTCCCGGAGGTCCGGGGAGCTGGCCCGACGCGCTCCTGCACGCGCCCGCGCCCAGCCCTCTCGCACCCGCTCCGCTCCCGAGGGTGACCCCGCTGCGGGCCGGCCGGGCTGCTGACGCGCTTGGCGGTGCCCGGCTCCCGGCTGCCAGGCCGCGGCGGGGCGGGGGGCGCGGGCGCTCGCTGCACGCGGCCGCTTGGAAGCTCCTTATTTGGGCAGTGATGTCAGGGGAAGTCGCAGGGGCCGGACCACCCACTTCTTTCCATTCACTCCCCAGAGTTTCCTGTCCCCGAGCCCGGGGGACCCCGGCGCCCGCACCGGGCGCCTCTCCGGCCGGCTCGGCCCTGGCGTACCCGGCTTCGCTGTCGGCCGCTTGGGGGTCCCGGCGCGGCCGGGTCCCGGAGGGCGGTCGGGCAGGCTGCTGCCCAGGAGGGTCTGCGTCTGGGGAATCCCCGGCTCCCGGCGGCCGCGGGGAGGGTCTGTGCAGCGGCCTCCGCGGTGACAGGCCGTGTCACTCCGGGCGCCGCCCCTCCCTCCGCGCCCGCCCCGGCTCCCGCGCTGTCATTTCCTCCCGGGCCCTCCGGGAAGGGCAGTCAGGGAACCCCGGTCGTCGCCGCCGCCGGGGCCGTGCCCCTCGGGGCCCCGTCTCAGCTGCACCCGGCCCGGCGGGCGTCCATCGCCGTCCCCAAAGTGCCGGGTCCCCGCCTTGCTCCCGGGTGCCAGCCCCGCTCCGGGAAGCCCGTGCC
>SJXQ01002514.1:427299-455072 GCA_006408695.1 Aepyceros melampus
AGGGCTGGGGGGGGGGGGCCTGGCCGGCCTCCCTGAGCTCCAGCCTGGGGGTGGGGGTGGGGATGGGGGCTCCCCGGGGCTTCCCAGTGGCCTGACTTTGCAGAAGCTACCGGATTCCAAGGCTTGGGACCTGAGTCACTCTGGTCTACCTTTGCACCAGCGCCCATCAGGGCCCCCACGGCCTGCTTCCTGAGGGAGCAGAACTGGCCACCAGGATCTGTATTTTACAGATGCGGCACACTGAGGTTCTGACTTGTCAGGTGACTTGCCGGAGGTCAACTCTGTTGAACCTGGGCTGACCCTGGGTTTGGCTGGCTCCAGGGCTGGCCTCTACTGCCTGGGAATAGCCTCAGGAGGTTGTGGGGCCTGGGACCAAAGTCAGGACAAGAGTCGGGCAAACTGAGTGCCTAGAGTGCCAGCTGAAGAGGCACTCCCTCTCCAGGTCACAGAAGTTCAAGGACCCACAGGGTGACTGACAAGCTGACCTGGGCGAAGCTGATCAGGGCTTCCAAAAAGGCCTTGGAGGCTCCAGGCTTCCTCTGGCTCTGAAGTGATGGCCTAAATTCAAGGCCCTGCCTGTCACAGGGAGTGGGCTTCCTCTAGGCCCGGGGGACAAGCTAGTGGCCCTGGGGATTTCTGTGCCTTCCTCATACAGCAGCTTTCAGCAGAGCCTCTTCCCTCCCTCCAAAGCCAGGATAGAGCAAACAAGCCCCTCCCAGACCACCAGCTTTAGTAGAGGAATGGCAGTTTCCACAGGGGAACCTCACTCCTAGGTGCCTGCAGGAGGAAACCACAACTCCATGGCTTGCAGGGGGTGGAGGGAGGTGTGATCACAGCTGGACACTCACTGTGCCTGTGCACTCATGCATACAACTGCACACCCACTGGCCTTTTGCCAAGGCTCCCAGCTGTTCTGTTGATCACCGCCACTTCAGTACCCTCCCCATCTTCCAGTAGTGCCCAGAGCTCCACTCAGCTCCAATTGGGTCATCCTCTTTCTGACAAAGCTCCAAAGGGAAGGACCACACTCTCTGATCTGGCACGCAAGGCCCCTCAACCAGCTGCATCTCCCGTGGTTCAACCCTCCATGTCCTTTTCCAACACTCTCTTCAACCTTCCACCAGCATTCACTTTTTTGGGGGAGGGGGTCTTTGCATAGATTTTCCTCTGTCTGAAATGCCCTCTCTACCAGTCCTGTGTCTTTACACCCTGAATCAAGCCTGGCTTTGATAGTCTTCCTCTTAATTAGGGCAAGTGAGACAGGGTACCCCGTGGAATAAGACCTTGCCCCTCACTCCACTCCTGTCCTTCCCTCTCTGCCCAGCTTACGGTCTCTGGCTAGGAGCAACTCCAGGTGGGAGCAAGTGGGTGTCTTGTTATAATTCATATGCCTGGAGGGGTGACGTTTTGTCACAGGCAGAAAGGCTCAGGTGACAGGTTGTTCCTACCCCAGGATGAGTACCCTCTCCACCTTTGAGGGATGGCCCTGACCCCACCGCAAGCTCCCAGTGGATTTAGTCACCCTCCTTTGTTGCCACTGGTAGCTCAATGCTTCCTGCCTCTAGAGACGTGCCCATCACCCCAAGCTGCAGTCAGCTGAGAGACAGCTTCTCTCTTTCCAGTCTCGAAGCTGCCAGGAACTTTCCATCTTGGTTCTTCTCTCCTGCCAAGACTAAGAAGTCTACAAACGTTTGTTAAGTGAATGAATGATCCTGAGGGGTGGAGGGAAGCAAATGGAAAGATAAACTAACCATAGGAGTGGCAGAATGATCCAATTCAGAGCTGCAACTGAGGTTCAGGGGCCCTGGCTAGGGTCCTGGCTAGGTGGATTCTCAGACTGGACTGGATGCTTAGGAAGTGGGCCAGTGTGCCAGCCCTGCAGAGGCTGCCCTGCCAAGGCCCTTTCCTTGGACTGCTCCTTTGTTCCAATTTTCTGTGGCTTGGGATTTGTCTTCCCCGCCCTTCTCTCAGTAAACTTCTGCGCCGCCCCATCGAGGCAGGCTGGGACATTCCCATCACAACCTTCAAACATACAGTCCAGACTGGCCATAGCAAAGCAGAGAGGAAGGCATGAGAAAAGTGTTTTATTAAGTGCTTTCATTGTGCCAGACACAGTCACTCTGGGTTTTCTGGAACTCCTCCCAAAGACCCTGCTTTTTACCCCCCAGGTCACACTTCCCAGCTGGTAGCCATCCTCCAAGCCAGGAGTGTCGACCCAGAAGCCTCACTCAGCTTCTCCTTCAACCAGAGCTCACAATCTCCTGTCTTGAGATTCAGCCTCCATCCCAGTTCGGTGCCAGTTCTCACCGAAGGCCAGAAGGCCTTCAAGGCTCCAGCCTCAGAGCTCAGGGATATGGGAGGCAGGCAGGCAGTTCTGCTTCAAGGCAAGAAGCCTAAGCCCAACTCTGCTCCGTGAGCCATCACCCCTACCCTGGGGCCCCAGGCACCTTTCCCACCTTGCAGCTGGATGGGCCCCAGGTGAGAAGGCAGGTGGCGCCAGGTGCCAGTTCCTTCCTGTCAGCCCTTCCCTTGCATACAGCTGGGCCAGGTCTTGAGAAATCCCCAGAGCTTGGCCCTGGGGGCTTTCCTACATTCCTTCATTCCTCAAACATGAATCAGGCTCCTTCTCTGTTCTGGGAACGTGCAACACTCACACAAACCTGTGTGCTAGGAGCTCCATCCAAGGATGGAGACTAGCAGGTAAACAGATCATCCCAGTGCAGCTTGCTAAATGCTACAGCACTTTGCCAAGCCTGGGGCAGAGCAGGGGCATATGAGGTGAGAGATAAGATTTATTCTACTTCTGGGGCTACAATTCAGGGAGATTGTGGTCCAGGTGTCCCAGGCTAGATTGCTGAATGCTTGTTTCCATAGAAACAGTACACCACACACACACACACACACACACTGGGCTTGGTTCTGCTGTGAAGCCAATATCACGCTGTAGAGAATTTATAGACTAAAAGAGATTGGAGCAGAGGAGATGGTTGGCATCGGATCTGTCATCTAAGAGGCTGTCTCTGTGAAAATTTCCTTCCAACTCCTAACAACCAAATTACAGATACAGTTTTGGAACACACCACGATTCCAAAAGGTTGGGGACCGCCATGGTCTTGGGAGAGCTTTCAAGGTGGAGCTAAGCAACCCGCCCAGTAGGCTCTCCAGGTACTTTATGTTTGGGTTTTGTACTTACTTACCAGCCACCCCTTCTCCACCTCCTTTCCTCCATGGCTCTGATTCCCTAGCTCGCATGCTTTGTGTCATTTTACTATTTGTTGGTGTGTGTGTGTCTGCCAGGTGCTCTCTTGATAGGTCTGTTACATCAGTCCTCACTTCTCACAGAGGTAGCCATCTCTCTCCTGGGACAGAGGCTGAGGGACTCTTACAGTTTATGGAGATCACCTCCAGGGGTCCCAGAGGACTCAGCCCCAACCTCCCTTCCCAGCCTGAGAGCTGTGTTTCCGGCTTCCTGTCTCAGTCAGGCATTCATTTCATCCTTCATCTGATGCTGTGGGTAACAGCACGGGCCTCAGAGCCACACGGATCTGGCTTCAGCTCCCAGCCACACTTACTGTGCGATCTTGGGCATGTTACATGATGGTACTGATTTTGACTTCCTTATCCTAAAGAATGGCTGTGAAGATGTGACAAGAAACCTCAGTGGAGCCCTTGATGGAGTACCCAGCACCTAGCAGGTGCTCAATAAATGGAAGTAACGATTGCTTTATATTGTGACCCAGAATCCTGCTCCTCCCATATTGTTTATCTTCACCAGTGGGGACACCCATCTTCCCAAGCCTGAACCAGAATCCCTTCTCCATTCTTGCTGCCCCAGTCCAGGCCACCATCACCTCCCAGTTACAAGAGCCTTCTGCCTGGTCCCCCTGCCCATCTCCTGCCCTCCCCCTGCCCTCCGCATCCATTCTCCACATAGGCAGAACTCTCTAAGACAAATTCAAGTGGGTACCTGTTCAGCTAACTTACCCTGTCTATTAGTGCCTCTTTTAACAGCTTCAGTTCACCTGCCCAAGCCTCCCTCTCTCTGCACAACCCCCACGCTCCCGTCATACAGAACTGCTCACTGTTTCTGAACCTGCCGAGCGCACTTAGTGCTTTCAGTCCTCAGCACTGGTCCCCTCCTTCATATTGCCTGGCTGGCTCCCAGCCAGCCTTCCAGGTCAGCTCAGAGGCCGCTTCCCTTGTGAAAGCCTCCCAGGTCCTCCAGGTGGCTTTGGCTGCTTCCTTCTCCGTGAATCTCCAGCATTTGAACAGATGTTCTGGCTTGTGCCCCATTATATGCAGTCATTTCAGTGATATATCTGTTGCCCCTTTACTTTCTGCAACTCCGTGCACAACCACATCTTATTCGATGTTAGGAATGTCACAGGTATGCAGAGCACACCCAGGATAGACTTCTGTGCCACTGGCCATCCTGTCCAGTAGGCAACTACAAGAGGCCGCGTGGCCTCCAGGCCACTGACCAGTCTCCCTCAGATGACAAAAATGTCCTCTTTTCCTACACTTCAGACTGAGGTTTTGGCTCAATCTGAACCACAGGTCTGCCTCATTCTGGCTTTCCACCAGCATTTCTGGGGACTCCCGCCGGGCCCACTGAATCCCAGGTGGGGAGGGTGGGGCCTTTGGTTCCAGGAAATCAGAATAGTTACTCCCCCTGGCAGCTGTGAGAACAGGTTTTCCCCAAGCCTAGGGGCTGACTTGCAAGATCATCAATAACAAGCACTATTTACTCTGAGTATGGCTTCATGTCTGCCAATGGGAGGTACATCAGGAGAGCATCAGCTTCTGAGGCTTGGATTAAGACAGTCTGTGCGCAGGTCCTGGCTCTGACACTTACTAGCTGCTTAACTCCCCAGAGTCTCAGTTTTCACAGCTGTAAAATGGGGAGGATAACGCATCTCAGGGAAGGATAATGAAAAGCAAATGAGAGCTGATGAAATTAAAGGAGTCAATGCCTTGTGAGTATCAAGTAGCTGGCTGCAGTAGATGCTCAGTAAAGGGAGCCCCTCCCACCACCTCCAATCAAGCTCTTTGGAGGGTATCCTGATCCATGAGACTCAGTCACTGATAGTAGCTCATAAACTGAGGGAAGGGAGGAAATGAGAATTTAATCAGGCCCCATAAACATTAAGACAAGATAAACTGTAACAGGTCTGACAAGAAAAAGTTTCAGGAGCAGCAAGAAATAGGGAAGTTCTGGGATTGCCATAAAAACGTCTCCCCTTGTGTGAATTTTATCCAGCCTATATGGCCAGCAGAGTCTGAGGGCCTGGGATGGGCAGAGGGTGGTCAAGAAGAAGCCCCCAGGCAGGACCAGTGAGGTCTGATGGGGGCTATGCCTCTGCCAGTCTGGTTCCCGAGAGGACTTGCACACTCAGAAAATAATTGTAATAACAGTGAATAAAAGCAATGGATGGTGCAGAAGGGATGGGAAAGAGAGATACATATAAGAAAGAGTAAGGCCTGTCCTGAAAGCTAATTTTTGTTAGATGAAAGCCTCCATCTAACAACTATAAAGAAATCTAGAAATGATCTCACTTCACCCCTGTTCAGGCTCCCTCCCACTGTGGTCTTTCTGATCTCTCAGGGCAGGTGGTGAGAACCCCAAACCTCCATCCTTTGGTCTTGGAGTCCTCCTGCAAGGAGAGCCTGGCCTGATCTAGGTCGTTCACTAGTTCCCTAAATGCAACAGGAATTTTCACATTCCATGCCTTGGCTCATACTGTTCCCTCTATCTGGAATGCCCTTCCTTCTTCCCCTAGACTGCCATCCACCCTTCCCCTTCAGCTCTCCTATTAACTCTCCTTGACTATTTAGTGAACTCCTCCTATAAGGCCTCCTTCAAATGTTCTATTTTTAATTTTTTTTCTGATCAGCTCCTACCTTCAGTAGAATTAAAAGACCACCTCCTTCAATGTTCCTGTAACTTGCTTTGCACACATCATCAGAGCCTCTATCATATAATAACAAAGCATTTGTGTCTCATGCCCCCACTCGGTTGGAAGAGCTCCAGGGGTCTATGCCTGGCAGTGCTTGACATACAGCACCTGGACGGCTTCCTCCCATACCTCCCAGAACTGGGGAACATGGCAGCATCTTCCATTCTGCCTGGGTGTGTGGACGGAGCCCTGCTGATCCCTTGGGAGCTCCAGACTTTTAAAGCAATCGGCCATGCTCCTTCTAGCCTGAAAACGAGCCCTCTGAGGACTGTCTCCCCCAGGACTTCCTGTTGACTTTGTGCAGTCCGCCCTCAACCCTACGCTGAATCTGACTGGATGAGAATCCCAGCAAGTTCCTGGGGCACTTAGTAGGTGCCACATAGAAGGAGCTGAGTCAGGGGAGTGTGGGAGCAGAGGCAGTGTCTTCAAGGGCGGCAGACCGGAGGAGCTGAGGACCTGGGGGAGGAAAGGTGGGCACGTGGATTTGGTGGCTGGTTCTGAGCTTGGAGGTGAACGGTCAACAGCAATCTGGAAGTGGGGAGGATGATGTGATGGTTAATTTTATGTGTTAGATTGGCTGGGCCATCCAATTCTGGGCTGCCCAGAATTTGGCCGAACATCAGGGTGTTTCTATAAGGCTGTTTCTGGATGAGATTAACATTCAACTCAACAGACTGGGTGGAGAAGACTGTCCTCTCCAATGTGGGGGGCCTCGTTCAATCCATTGAAAATCTGAATAGAACAAAAAGGCTGAGGAAGAGGGAACTCCTTGGCTGCCTGACTGACTGAATTGGGACACTGGTTTCCTCCAGCCTTTGGACTTAGACTGAAACATCAGCTCGTTTTGAGTCTCTAGCCTAGAGGCTTTCAGACTGAAACTTATACCAGCAGCTCTCCTGGGTCTCCAAGTTGCCAAGAGCAGATCTCGGGACTCCTCAGTGTCCATAATCACACAGTCAATCCTTATAATAAGTCTCAGTCTCTCTCTTGTGTGTGCCTGTACTTTACATGAAAGAAAGTTATTCCCTCAGTCATTTGTGTCCGACTCTTTGCAATCCTATGGACTGCAGCCTGCCAGGCTCCTCTGTCCATGGAACTCTCCAGGCAAAAGTACTGGAGTGGGTTGCCATTTCCTTCTCCAGGGGATCTTCCTGACCCAGGGATTGAACCTGGTCTCCTGCATTGCAGGCAGATTCTTTGCCCTTCGAGCCACACTGTTTCTGATATATATGTGTATATGTGTGTGTATATCTTATTTTCTGATTCCCTAGAGAACTCTAATTAATACAAAAGGTGAAGGTATAAATTTCCCAAATCTCAGGAAGGTCCCACATTTGCTTCTCTTTGTCCGACAACTTTCTAATAAATGGGCACTTCTACCTTCCTCACGTTGGAGTTGGCCTAATTAGCCTAGGAGAGCTCCTTTGCAGCTGGGGACACAAGCTGGCACTCCTCTGGGGACTCCCAGCACTCAGTACAGGCCTAGAGCCCAGTGGGTTCTCCGTGTACTAGCTGAACAAAACAGACACCTTATACTGATTTTGGTCATGTCAGTTCAGTCACTCAATCATGTCCGACTCTTTGCGACCCCATGGACTGCTGCATGTCAGGCTTCCCTGTCCTTCACCAACTCCCAGAGCTCGCTCAAACTCATGTCCATCGAGTTGTGATGCCATCCAACCATCTCGTCTTCTGTTGTCCCCTTCTCCTGCCTTCCATCTTTCCAAGGATCAGGGTCTGTTGGGTAACTTTTGACAGATTTGGGCACAATCACACCTGGTCCTTTATGGCCATGGCCAAGGCTCTACAAGAGGCAGGAGAGGGACCATCAACCCCTGTTGCTGGATGAGCAAATGGAGGCCCAAAGAGGGCCTAGAGGTACCGCAGCAGCAGAAGGGCCAAGGAAGGATGCAGCCCTGGGTCCGGGTGCCACTGCCGCATCTGAACACATGCAGCCTCTAGCAGATGCTCAGTGAACACCTGATACAGGCTAGGCCCTATTCTGGGGACTTAATAAGCAGCTCGGTGAACAAAACAGACAAACAGCCCTGCTCTGTAGAGCTTACATTCTAGAAGGAAGAGCCAGACAATAAAGAAACTGAATAAATAAGTGAATCATATAACATGCTAGCAGGAAGCATACACTGTGGAAAGTACAAGGTAGAACGGAGTTAGGGAATCAGGAATGCAGGGGTGGGAGATGGGCCACGAATTTAAATAGGGTAGTTAGAGAAAGCCTCATTGAGGCGGTGGCGTCTGAGCAGTGACTTGAAGCAGGTAAAGACTGAGTCCTGTAGATATTGGGGGAAGAGCTTTACAGGCAAAGAGAGCAGCCAGTGCAGACTCTGAGGTGAGAGAGCGTCAGGCATACATGAGGCCTTGTAGGCCGCTGTGAGAATGTAGCTTTTGGAGAAATAAAGGCTACAGTGGGGGGCTGGGCCCCCTCAGCAGGTTTCCAATGGTTACCCCTCTTCCCAGAGAGCAGGACCCAGCTTGGGATGGCAATGAGAGTTTGAGGATGTCTGTAAGGAGGAGGGAACAACAAGGAAGAGGCCCAGAGAGGTTTTCCGTGATTATCGCCTTCCTCGGCTTCAGCCAGACAGCTGCTGACTTTTCCTGCATCGTCCCTAGAGGTCTGTCTTCCTGCTGCTGGAATTTGATGTTGGGTTCCAGAGCAGCTTGGACTCTCCCTGGTGGGGATGGCACTGGACAGGTTAACCTCCTAGGGGAAGCATTCAGAACCAAAGTCAGAGAGACCCAGCTCCTGAGGGCTGTTTGCAAGGGGACACAGCCCTCTCAGGGGATGTGGGAGGACTCAACCAGCAAAGGGGCGGGAGGCACTCCAGGTAGACTACGATGCTGGCCCCTGGCTGGCTGTCACATCGCCACTCAGCCTCGACAGGGAGGCAGGGACTCCGCTTTGCCTCCACTACACAAGGACAGATGTAAGAAGCAGATCCATGCGCACAGCCTAGATGGGAGTTGCAGTCAGCAGCCTAATTTTAGATGGAGCATCTGCTCTTCTGTCCCGGAGACTCAGCTCTGTCTGGGATTCACTCCGTCTGGAATTGCCGGAGAAACAAATTCTGTTCTATAGGTACAGACATGGGTGGCGTCCAGATCAGAGCTGGCCAATGGGCCCTTGCCATGGGGAGGCCCCAGGAGCTACGCCACAGCAGGGCATCTGTGTCCTCCTGCTGGCCTCACATCACACACCGACAGCCGTGGAGTCCTGTGAGTGCCATCTTGGATTTCCAGTCTGCCTCCCAGCAGGTGCATCAGGTGTGGGTCTGCAGACTTCCTGAGGCTTCCTGGCCATCCTCCACCCACTGCTCCCAGCATAGGCCCTCAAGAGTTCAGCCCAAGTACATACAGACTAGAAAGACCAAGACCAGGAAAAGCAGTAAGGAAGGTGCTATTTTTTGCAAATCTTCCCAGAAAGGCTTCTCAGAGGAGGTGATTTTTAAGTTGGACTTTGAAGAATGGGTAGGCATTTATCAGGGGAAAAGTCCACCTTGACAGGGGAAACAGGTGAAGAAACAAAAGCTCAAAGAGCATTGAATGTTTGGGAATGACCCAAGGGAGACAGGGAGGGGAAAGTGCGGATTCCAGGTGTCTTGGGGATCCTGGACTGAACTCCAGGCTGAGGGATTGGGCTGGTGCTTGCCTGTGGAGCATGTGGAAGAGACTTGGAAGGGGCCTCTGGAGCCTGGGCTCCAACAGATGAGTGTGGTAGCCTTCAAGGGCAAAACCCTGGGCCTTCGAATCTGGGAGGGCCACCTTTCTTGTCCCTTTTTGTTATGGCCTGTAGGGTCCTCCCCTATGACCTCCCCCTCACACACCAAATGCAGTGAATGCTGGGCATGCCTACTCCCCTCCCAGACTCCCACCTGAGTGCTGGGCTGAGCATCTCCAGGCATCATTTACCTCTTCCACTCCCTGGCCACGATGGTCATTGTTCCATCCTTGCCTCAACCCCCAAGTTCCGTGGGCACGTTCCCCCTTGGCTTCTCTGGACTCAGCTTTGCCACCCAGTGCTGCCATCTGAGATTCCTACAGAAGGACCCTGCGGTCTAACATGGCCTGCTCTAACCTCAGCAATGCGATGTGGTACAAGGGATGGCAAACCATGCTCTCCAGGCTACGGGCATTGTATGCTTCCTTGTCTAAGTCCTCTAGCAACCTTTTCAGATGTTTATTACGTATCCCATTTTGCAGGTGAGGAAGAAAAGCTTTGATGAGGTGAACTAGCAGCTGATCACATAGCCAGGAAGGGGTGGAGGTGGGGGCGGATCCCAGTCTGTCCTTCCTTTCCCACCAGCATCCTCCCAGCTCTGAGGGCAGGACCTGGGCAGTCGGTGCCCAGAGCATAAGCGGTCACAAGACCTCTGGCCAACTTGGGTGGAGAATGGAAAGCTGGCATTAAGGGAAGCCTCTCTCAGGATGCTACCTTGATGCCCTTGAGAAAGAAGGAGTTAAGAGCTTATGTAAAGACATTTGCAAATAGAATCTACAAAACAACATTTGGATGATTTAAGTGTTAAGGAATCAGAACCATATGGATTAAATGTCCCTGACGTTACGTATGGTTTTAAAAAATTAGAAGGAAATGTACTAGGAACACACACACACACACACACACACACACACACACACACACAATATGTAAGGCCAGATCACATTTTTAGCTTTGTGGACCTGGAGATGTTTGAAAAACATGAAAGAGCACTCACTCTAACAGCTCCCCAGCTGGCCCTCCCCTCTGCCCTCCCCAGCTTCTGTCTTTCCCGCCACCAAACAGGGCTCAGTCCTGTCCTGGGGTCCCAGCCTGAGAAAAAGGCTTCCCAGAACGGCTGGCCTGTTGCTCTAACCACAGGACAGTTAGTGCCAAACAGCTGGGCCGGGAGCGGCTGGGGTCTCCCAGAGACCAGATGGGTGGTCACAGGTGGCAGGAGGCAGAGGGGTTGCCAGTTTCCCAAGAGGGAAAACTGTAAGTACTTTCTGAGAAGACGCTGTGAAGTGCCGGGGAGTCAGGCACTCTGAGGTGAGGTTTCCGTTCATAAATGCTTCTGTACCTCACTCAATTCTCCCACCCCCACGTCACAGGAGGGGAAACTGAGGCTCAGAAGGGCTGGGTGCCCCACACAGCTGGCAGGCAGGAAACCAGACCGCAGCCTGGATTTCCTTGTCACGCCCAGGGCTGGTCCCACTGTACCTCGCTGCTTGAAGCAAACTGAAAATGGGCGCCTGGGTCCAGTTTAACTCTGAAAGTTAAAAAAAAAAAAAAAAAGCAAATCCTGATTGTGTCAGCTGCTTAAAGTTGAGGGGTGTTTTGGGGGACTCCCCAGATACAAATATATCAGGTTTGGTTGTGACTCTAAATTGCACGTGGTGTTGAGCTGCGGGGAGGGGGTCTGTGATGCTCAAGGGGGAAAATTGGACCATCAGAAATCGCCAGGTCTGGTCTAGGGGAGAAGAGAGAGGATGAAAAGGAAAGCCACTGCACGTTGTGGTGAATGCCAGGAGCGTGGCACCTCCCTGGAGCCTCACCCTGTCTAGAAGACAGAATTGATTTTCTTCCCCAGAGAAGGACACCCAAGTGCAGAGTCGAGGTAAGACTCCCAAGAGTACACTGCTGCATTTCTAACCCAAGCCCCTCCCACAGTAGGCCAATGCCCTTGTCCTAAACTCTTACTCTTACCTCCCCCAAACCAGCCAGGGCTTAACCAGAAGCAGGCTTGTCAGGAGAATTAAATGCTACACAGACACAAGCCCAGCATCAAGAGGGATGGCACCAAGTCTGTCTCGTGCACGGCCAGGTCCCTTGTGTCCAGCCTCACTTCAGATGCTTGTTAAATGAGCATTAAATGTATCAGTGGGCAGAGAGGAAGGAGGCATCCTCACCCCTTCTCTTTTCTCCATCCCTCACTCACATTGTTGTTAATGTGGATGTAGGTGAAGGCCTTCATGCTGATGTATTTATTTAGGTGACACTTTAGCCTCATCAATGGGACACATACTTACATCCTGTCCAGAGCTCTAGGGTGCTGATTTTAAGCTTAGGATATTCTAAGGATGTGGAATAAATTCTTGGGGCAGGAACCAGGGAGAAAAGGAGAAAGGGCTCATGAATGGGGCAGAGAGGGTCTGATTCTCCACTCTGGAGCTTCCTCACTCTCCTATACCCAGCACTCTCTGGAAAGTCTGCAGAAAGGTCTGTTTATTGATGGGTTGCTTATAATGGCCTGTTATCAGGTATCCTTATAACCTGTCTCATCCCGGGCTGACCTGGCCACAGGCCCCAAGGGCTGTGTCCTCCTCTTGGGATCAGATCAGTCACTTTCCAAGTACTTCTGGGGACTGTCTTTGCCCTCAGCCCTTCTCATGGTCAAATATTTTGGGGAAACATGATACAACTGATTATTACACAGACCTTCTGGAGATTCCCAGTGTACACCCACTGACAGATTAAAATGCAGAAGGGAGCAGTAAAGAAAACAGCTCATCTTTAATCTACTCTTATTAGAAAAGAACAAAGATTCCTCTTCCCCCCACCAGAGGGTCCATCCTCTGCACCTGATTTTTAAGCACACAGGGTTCTTGCAATTCTGGGCACGAGTTGCCTAGAAAGCCCCTCTGAGATCCATCTTCCCATGGTCATCCCTGTTCTCCCACCAAAACTCTGAATGTTCTCTCTTCCAGGTTTTAATCCACATCCCTCATGGGCCCCAGACCTGTCCTGCTTAAATCTTCTCAGTGGCTTCCTTTTGCTCTTGAGACCAAGACCACGTTTCTTCCTTCAGGGACCCCGCCTGCCTTTGCTGCCTCATCTCTTCCTTACTTTGCACAGGGCATAGGGGTATTCTTTCAGTCTCCTCTGCCTCAAGGCCTTTGCACATGTCATGTCCATTGCCTGGGACGTTCTTCCTGAACATCCCTTCTTCACCAGTTAACTCCTCTCCAAACTTCCAATTTCACCTTGCACATCAGCTCCCCGGGGAAGCGCTCCCTGACCCTATGTTCAAGTATACATCCTCTCTACACACTGTCACTTCCTGGATCTAGCCATGCCTAACGTTCACCCACTTGCCCATCCAGTACGCCGGTGTACTCTCATACTCTGCATACGCTTGCTCAGCATCACCTCTTCAGAGCCCAGCAAGTATCCACATTTGTAACTTCTTTTTATTCCTGTAAGGTTTTGTCTGATGACAGTTCCCTCTCCGAAATATAAGTGCCGTGCTTTGGGTGATGGGTGTACTCTGCTCACCACTAAATCCCCAGAACCTGCCACGGTAGCTGCTGGCCCACAGGATTTCCCAGCATGGCCTAGGGGCAGCCGGGGATGGTGAGAGGGTCACGGTGACCTCAGTCTCCTCCCCGTGCCGAGTGAGGGGGAAGAATAGGGCACCCAGACTCCAGCCTTGGCTGTTTCAGAAATTCACCGCGAGAGAGTGACGAGGTCATAGAACGCTTCTGAGCCTGTTTCCTAATTGGCAAGATTCAAAGATGTGCCAACGCGGAGTGACTCCCATTTTTGTATCACGTTATTAACTCAGCTCTCTCTTCCAGTCCCAGGGTAAGAGGCACCACCGCTGGTGTCTGGTACCCTTTCCTCCCCTCCTCCTGGTAAGAGCTCCTCAGGGAACGGTCTTCCTCAGATTCAGTGGTGACTCTGGCAGGGATCCCCCTCACAGGACCCCAGCACCCTGTCCATGGCGGGCAGCAGTCTACCCACTTGGCCAAACACTATTGCCCGCTGGGTCAAGAGCAGTCAGATGACCCAGGCGGGGCCAGTGCCCAAGCGGGGCCAGTGAGAGCACCTCCCTGGGACTCCTCCCGCTGTAACCGCTCGGAGGAAAGGTTATGTTTCTATCTGGAGTCACCAGCTGGGAGAGTGAAGGCCAGAAGCCTATCACCCCTCATTGCCTCCCACTGTGTCATGCTACGTGGAACAGGGAGCCAGAGGCAACAGATACGACTGAGGTCGGCACGAGGAAGAGTAAATATGAGAAACATGGGGAAAATAGGAGTCTGATGACCTGATGACATTGTATCACTTCCTGGATCTAGCCATGCCTGATGTCCCCTGACTCATCCATCCAGTAAAATGAGACTGTCAGGCAATCCCCAGTCTCTTTCCTCCTTTCTCCCAACTCTCTATCTTTTAAGGCAGGTGGAATTCTGTATCTATTGCTTTTGAAAGAACGCTGCCTAATACACCCAGGTCCAAAGTCATCCCGTAGTACTAAACGAAGTCTCTGATAAGGACAGCAGGAGTGAAGACGAGCGCGCATTAAGACTCGGTACCATTCTAACATGGCTCATGTGTGCCATCCTGCCCAATCTTCACAACAAGCCTACGCAATACCAGAGAAACACCAAGGTGCAATGGGCATCAGGGACACTAGAACAGGGTGTTAGAGACCTCAGCTCTAACCTTGGCTTTGGCATGCACTAACTGTGTGATCCTGAGCTGGTTTCTTAAACTCTCAGAGTTTACCTTTCCTCCCCTATGGGTAGCGATGCCGTGTGGAAAGCTGCCATGAAGAATGATGAGACACAAAACAAACAAGCGGCATTTCTGACTGGGAGAGCCTTCATAAACACATCAGCTGAACCTGGCAAATCCAGAAGTCGTTTCCAGAAGGATAGTTCTATATGTCTCACTTATAAGAAGTAGTGATGATCATGGGTAAAAGAGGAGAGGCATGTGTGAGACCTAGAGTTCAGTATCTGGGGAACGTCTGACATTGGCCACTGGCTGCCAACTGTTGGGGACACAAGGTTGGCTGATGGTCTCCTTCCTCACATGCTGGGCGCTCAGATGTGTCCATAGGGGTGGCGGCTCCGGCTGAGTGGTGACAGGTCGCCAAGGCAAGGAGCCTGTTTATTGCTTCCACATGGGTCTAAGCTGCTTCCAGTTTCTCTGGACGGTGGGAAAGGATGGTCCAGGGCTCTGCAAAGGCTGAACTGACCCTGATTCCCCATCTAAGGGATTGTCGGCTTTATTGGAGTGAGGGTAGGGTATGCCCCTTTGGGCTGGGCTGTCTGGGAAGCTGGACAATCTGTGTCTCCTTCCAAAGAACAATTCTGAAAACTGCTGCTCCGAATAAATATTTTGGTTGCATTTTGCGATGTGACTGTGGGGGAGATTTCCATTGAATGTGGTTTGCAAGGCAATTCTCTTCGGTTGTTTACTCCCCGAGATCCCCACGGCTGGTTCCTGGCAAGCAGCTGTGTCTGCTGCACTCCTGGGCCACTGGGACCTGGATACTCCTCCTCACAGAGGCTGTACCGGCCGGTCCTTCCTGGGGGTCGGATTACAAAGATGCCCTAGGCACCAGCCACCAGACCCTCTCCACCTTCCGGTTCCACCTTGCCCCCCTTTGCCAGTGTCGGCCAAGGCTGGTGCTCTCCTAGGAGCCTCGTTCCCACCAACTAGGGGGAAACTGTAATTAGCTGAGCTGCTCTGGGCCAGGGGCTTGGAATTCCTGCGGGCCTAGAGATGTGGCCTCGTCCGTTTCCTCTTCCCAGGGTGGCCTCCTGCTCTGCTCCTCTCCTCCCACTCACCTCTTCCCTGGAGCCACAACCACAGAGCAGGCACCATGCAGTCTGAGCAAGGCCACTGTCTCCCATCCATCCCCCACCCGTCCGAGTCCTCTTAAGAGAAAACTCATCCCCAAGGGGCCAGAACACACCATGTCTCTTGGTTACAGTGACTGTGACAACTATCCTACCCCTCCGAGGCCAGGTTCCTAGGGCTGCTGAGACCCTGCATGCCCTGCGTTTGTGCCTGATCAGATCACGAAGTCCTCCAGCCAAGAGGTCATCTCTAATTGCAAAGAGGAGGTAGGTAAAAGTGGAGGCGTCAGGCCCGCTTCTGTGCCAGCTCACCCTAGGGCCTGATCCCTGCTCCTACTGGGGCTGGATTTCTGGGCAGAGAGGAATTCGTGGGATCAGAGTCTGGCAATCAAAAGAGAGAAACAACAAAAATGGGGGGAACGGACATTTCCAGGCACGAAGTAAGGTGTTTGTAGTACGGGACCCAGGAAAAGATGCTTCACCAGGGATGGACCGTGAGGATCTGGTCACCTCATGTCGTGACTAGGCATTTGGAACGTTAAAGACCCTTGTAGGGAAGGCATCCTTGAGGCTGGGTGGATATTGTTTTTTCTCCCGCTAATTTTTTCACCTCTCCAAAGCCACTCCCCAATTCCTTTGACATGCATCCATTTCTGGATGGTCCAAGAGTTACCGCGATATGGACCTTTTAGAACGCCACCTCATTTTGCGGGTGAGAAGCTGAAGCTTCCAGAAACCAAAGTTTATGCCCAGGGTCCTAGAGTAGGGTGAGGCAGAACCTGGATTTGGACTCATTTATCAGAACCCGTAGACAGGACTCCTGACGTGGCACCATAGCTGCTGTCAAACAGAGAAAAGACAGAGTCTGTCTCCCCAGCTGGGTGCTTTGGGACTCTTGTGCCTGTACTTGCAGTGAAAGTTGCTGGTCTCTCCCCACCTTCTCCTAGTGGTCCAGAGACCAGTTGCAGGCATTTAGGAAGGGGGCTGGTGGGGCAGGGGACAGTCTGCACCCCTGGAGCGGCAGGGAGCTGACCAGCCCACATGGCACTGATGCTCTGCTGGCAGTCTGCAGACCAGGAGTGTCCCTCCTTCCCCCTAGCGCCACTCAGCCCCAGGCTCTGGGCTCAGCACCTGAAGATCCAACCCCGCCCCTTGCGGAGCTCATCCTGCCCCAGACTGGGAGGATGTGGGAAGCCCAGTCCCACCGAGGGCTAGAATTTTCTCACCATAAGCCACATGCCGTGTGGGTGCCCTGGGCTTGCCTTGGCTCACCTGTCATGGTCTTATTTTAGTGCCTTGGGGGCAGGGGCAGAGCATCTCCCTGGGGATCTGATCTGAGGCTGGTCCTGCTGCCCTCATCACAACTTGAGTCCAGCTCACTTCACGGAGAGGCTGGCACCTGGGCCTCATACTCATGGCGATGAGGTCTGGACGCTGCCGTGAAGGGAGAGGGGCCAGGACTGCTGAGTCCCCTTCTAACAGGCACCGACTGTCACACTTGAAGCACGCACACAGGCCTGGACAGCCACGGCTGTCAACAGCATTTCTCTGCAGGCCACCTTGGGGAGCAGGCCAGAGACCAGGCCATGCCTCTCTGGCCTGGGGAGGGGGAGACCCCCCTACCCACCGGGTCTCCTCAGTGTTGAACAGGTCCACAGTGACAAAGGGGTCACTCTGGCCTTGGCCTTGGCCCCGTCCTCTAATTCCCATCTTCCAGACTCTAACTGCAGCAGGGTGTCACTCAGAGTGCCAACACGGTGGGAACAGTGGGGCACTGAGCTACACCCAGGCATGGAACGTACAGGGTCTCAGCCTAGTCACCTGGTCTGGCTCAGCCTGTACGCCAAGGCCACGTTCCATCTTATTTCTCTTTGAACTGACTGTCGGGCTGTCTGAGTCCCAGCCTGGAAAGAAGGGATGTCTTTTCTGCTGGTCCAGGAGGTACAACTTGCCCTTCTGCCCAGAAATAGCTTTGTGCCACCTCATTCTTACTTACCCCCACCCCAATCTTTAAAACAGTATGTCAGTATGCAGAGTATAAGTCAAAAAGGACAAACCCTTCATGGAAGCTTGCTTTTATGGAAATAATCACTGCACCAATTATGGAGCGCTTACTATGTGCCAAGCTCCACGCCAAAATTTCACCTGTATTGAATCCTCACAATAATCATCCCAGGAAGCAGTACTAATATTATTCCCACTTTAAGGGTGAGGAAAACAAAGCTCAGAGTCCATATTTAAAACTCTGAAGTCCTGCCCATCCCCCAGTAGCTGAGCACTGACCTGTGTGTTTTATCAATGGCCTTTGGGAGCTGTTTCTTGGGAACTGGGTGGTGATTCAAAGTGATGATGCTAAATCGTGACGTGCTCTCCCCCAGCAAGCAAAGCAGAAGTGCTCAGCCGGCACACACCTGCTTCAGGCCGCCTGCCCACCCGACCCTGGGCTCAGGTTAGGAGCTACAGGAGACAGGAGTCCTCGCACTGCCTTCTGCCACGGACACAGCTCACTCAGCATACATCTTCTGGGCCAGCCTGGTGCTGAGTTGGCCTCTCCCCACCCACTGTTCCCAGAGACCGCCCTAATGGGATGGGCAGAGGCTCCAGCTGGCTGGGGCATCTGAGAAAGGACGAGCCAGGAGAGAGATCCTGTGTCTCAGTCCATGTGAATCCCATTGTCACAACCTGTGGCTGATGTGTACGCTCTTCTTGACATGGTCTGGCTGCCCCGGCTTGCATATTCTGACTATGTGCAAATCTGGCTCATTTACGAATCTGCTCCCAGCTCACCTCTGGGAATGGTGGAGCCCTGCTCAGACACATCAGTTTTCCCTCTCAGGCTCTCCCAGACACTATTTCCCGAGCTATTACATAATCAGGGGAGCCCAGCCCCCACCCACCAGGTCTTTAATTGGAAAGCTCTTTCCCAAGGGCATTGGGGAAACTTGTGCCAGCCCAGGCCTTCCTACATCTCAACCCCCACTGTGGTCTCTCTTTCTCTCTCACACACAGACACACCCAGGCACCCTGGAACAGTGAGGCCACATCTTCTGTACACGCAATCGGCCATGCCCAGTAGCTTACATGCTTTGTGCTCATGGTGAAATATGATGCACTGGGTCATTCAGGCCCACTCGCACCAGGAGGTCCTCTCTGACCACTGGCTCATGGCTGGTCTCCTGGCTCCCACACCACTGTATCCTCCCCATGGCTGCATCTGTCTGCCTAAGGAGGCTATGACCTCTCCAGGGAAGGGACCAAGTCAGATTCCTCCCTGTGCCCCCAGCACCTGAATCTGTCTGGTCCTGAGTGGGCACTGGGAAAGTGGGTGAGGGGCTCAGTGAATGAAGAGAAGGATGCCCTGTAATAGGTGGCCTGGGGAGCAGTGTAAAAGCAGCCTTATAGACTTCCCAGAAGCACCATATAACATCAGCTCTAGAGAAATTGAGAAATCAATCCACTTTTCAGGGCAGAAACTGAAGCCCAGCTGGGGACAGGTGGTGGCTAAGGGTGCCACCTGTTTGTGGCAGAGCCAGGGACTTGTCCCAGCTCCCCCCAGGCCTCTCCGTACTACCATGCTGCCCCTGAACCTTGATAACAGGCTCTGGGGGATTCATTTCCTCAGTAATGAATCCACCATCCTGGGCTCAACCTGGGACACAAACGCCACCACAAGACCCATTCTGGTGTTCAAGGTGCTGTGCAGACATATACCTAAAGAGCTACAAAGTAGGGTGAAAAGGAAGCAACAGAAATTCATACAGAGGGACAACCCAGGGGGATGCGAGAGGTCAGGAGAGACATCTTGGAAGGAGTGACATCCAATTTGAGTTTTAAATGAGAATTTACAAGGAGGACTCAGTTGGAGATGAGAGAGAGGAGAGGAAGTGGTGGTCCAGTGAAAGAGAAATGTGCAAAGACACAGAAACATGAAATGATACAGCAGGATGGGGAACTGCACAAGCCCAGTGGTGAGGCTGAAGCCCTCAGTACAGAGGGAACCTGCACTCGGAGGCTGGCACAGGGGTCAAGGTCACATCAACCATGCTCATCCAACTGACTCCAGTTTGCAGGTAAAAACCCTTATCTCTGGAGTTCATATGCCCCACAATCCCCCTTCCTTTGTCCATCTCCAGTGAGGTAGGATGCTCTAACCTTACTCGGTCATTTACCCAGGCAGTCCCTCAGTTCAGTTCAGTTCAGTCACTCAGTTGTGTCCAACTCTTTGTGACTCCATGAATCGCAGTACGCCAGGCCTCCCTGTCCATCACCAACTCCTGGAGTTCACTCAAACTCATGTCCATTGAGTCGGTGATGTCATCCAGCCATCTCATCCTCAGTCATCCCCTTCTCCTCCTGCCCCCAATCCCTCCCAGCATCAGGGTCTTTTCCAATGAGTCAACTCTTCACATGAGGTGGCCAAAGTACTGGAGTTTCAGCTTCAGCATCATTCCTTCCAAAGAACACCCAGGGCGGATCTTCTTTAGAATGGACTGGTTGGGTCTCCTTGCAGTCCAAGGGACTCTCAAGAGTCTTCTCCAACACCACAGTTCAAAAGCATCAATTCTTCGGCACTGAGCTTTCTTCACAGTCCAACTCTCGCATCCATACATGACCACTGGAAAAACCATAGCCTTGACTAGACGGACTTTTGTTGGCAAAGTAATGTCTCTGCTTTTCAATATGCTATCTAGGTTGGTCATAACTTTTCTTCCAAGGGGTAAGCGTCTTTTAATTTCTTGCCCTGGAATAAGCTCTTCTTAACTCACAGGCCCTCTTCTTGGCCACAGAGAGCCTTGCATCTTAGATGCTGGAGGAGCTGTGCTATGCTAAGAATTGCTACTAGCAGAAATGAGTTGATTTCAGAATATGGTGTTCTTAGGGATAAGCCTGCCAGGCTCCCCTGTCCCTGGGATTCTCCAGGCAAGAATACTGGAGTGGTTAGCCATTCTCTTCTTCAGAGGATCTTCCCAACACAGGGGTTGAACACAGGTCTCCTGCATTGCAGGTAGATTCTTTACCGTCTGAGCCACCAGGGAAGGCTAGGGATAAGCCTCATCAACAGATTTGGAACTGTAGCAAAGCAGCTTCTCTTGAGTCTGAGTGAATGAAAGGGTTATTGCATGGCCCAGGGCTCCAGTGGGATTCTGTTTGGAGCTGAGAGAAGGCCCACTCCGGCCGTGCATTTCCATACAAGACTGTACCTACACAAGAATCCTGGAGGAACTACTTGGAGCTTCACCAGGCTCCAGGACTCAGTGAAAACTCAGAAGCATGAACCACAGAAGGCTGGCAAGGGATGGAGCTAAGGAAGAAGAGGCTTCGGTAGCTTTGTGGCTGGCACCCCATGTGGATATCACCATCCCAGCGTTTGGAGGGTCTGCCCACTGCTGCCCTCCTGGCCCCAGCACCTGACGGTGACACTTGGGCCCCATGGCGGAACCCAGCGAGTTGTATGGGAACCAAGGGCTATTTCCATGAGGCCCCCTGGCTCCTTTTTCTATTTTATTGACTTACCTTTAATGTGGGTTATTGTTAAAAAGTCTTCACTGAATTTGTTACAATATCACTTCCGTTTCATGTTTTGGCTTTTTCTGACCATGAGGCATGTGGGATCTTACCTCTTCGACCAAGGCTTGAACTTGCACCCCTGGCTTGAAAGGTGAAGTCTTAACCACTGGACCACCAGGGAAGTTCCTCTTTTTTAAAAACTGAAGTATAGTTGATTTACAATGTTGTGTTAGTTTCAGGCATACAGCAAAGTAATTCAGTTATACACACACATATATTTTTAAATCACACAGTGATTATCCAGTCCCTACCCAGTCCTTAACTGATCACCAGCTGAGTGGCCCTTTGTCCTAAAACATCTTCCAGGAGGCAATGCCCTCTGAAAAAGCCCCTTTCCTGACTCGGGAGATGCAGTCAGGCCTCCTGTGTGACAGGTGTGGAAACTGAGCCCAGGCGAGGGGAAGTGGTTGCCTAAGGGTCACGCGCTGAGGCGACGGTGTGGGTGCAGGAGGACCCAGGGCTCCTCACTCTCCACCTCGCCACCCGACTTCCTGGCGGTGACTCAGCAAGGCAGTCGGCACAGGAAGGAAGGGGGAAGGGAAGCCCAGCCCGCTGGATTCCAGGTCTCCACTCTGTTCGTCCAAAGCCACCAACCACCTTGGCCTTGCGGCTCTGCCTGGTGTCCGTGGCCTTTTAGCCCTTCCTTCCCAAGACCACAGCTGCTGACCATTTCCTCCAGGGTGAGACTCACTTGACCTCTCTGGGGTCTCCAGGGACTCCCGTGGTGCTTCCCGCTGCTAGGTCAGGGGGTCACTTCCACAGACCTGGCGAGTGGCCGAGCCTGTGTGGGTCAAAGGCTCATGAATGAAATAAAACCAGGAGGAATTACAGCCTCGTGTTTCGTAACTGGAGCTCTGGAGCCAGTATCCTGGGCGCATCGGTTGCTGACTCTGGGTGTTTTGGTTAACTCAGTTCCTTTGTAAATCTGTTAAGAAAAAGTGACCCCACCTACTTTGTCAGTCGCTTGGAGGATGAGCTGAGATCTGACACATGAAGCCTACCATAAACTAAGCCGTTCGTGGTCGCCCCTGTCATTGCTGCCTTCGCTAGGTAGACTGCCACATATCATCTCATTTAATTCTCATGGCAAGCCTGAGAAGCAGATAAATTATTCTCACTTAACTGGAGAGACACCCAAAGCTCAGGGAGGAGTGGGCACCTACCTCATGGGTGGTGGAGACAGAATTTGAATCTGCTGCAATCGGACTCCAGGGCCCAGGTGTTTCCCCACGAGTTACAGCACCTCTTGCTGTTGGGTGTCCTTTGCTGGTGTTTGCACTCCTGGCTACAGGCTTGCGTGGGCAGGGCCTCTGTCCCTTCCCCCAGGACCAGAGTCTTGGCTCTGCCACTTCCTAAAAGTGAGGCGGGGACTCTCTGAGCCTCTGTGGTCCCATCCACTGCCTGGAAATGGATTCTCTCCTGGACCTCTTCACACAGGAGGAAATGAGATGCCCCAAGCTTGCGAACCATGCTGTCCGAACTCACAGTGTTTTTCCTGCAACCACAACAACTACTGGAACTGTGATCAGTGCAGCTTGAAGCTCGGGGTTCAGAAGACCAAGCCTCGAGGAGAGTCTATCTTGGTCACCAACAGAAAAGGCCACAGCTTCTTTAGCCTGGGGGCTTTCCATATGCTGAGAACAGGCCTCCGAGAACAAGGAGGAACAGACTGTAAATACATCACAAGTCTCTCTGCTTCACTGGACTAGCAGTTCCCCAAGGGGCAGGACCAGCTCGCAGCACAGGCCTTGGATGCTGGAGGGAGGCCAGTCTGCCCCCAAGCTCCAGCCACATGGGCCACCTGCTGGGTCCCCAAGCAGACCATCTCCACCACCTCTAAGGTCCCCTGACTCCCCAGGGAGAAGATAGCATCCCCTCCTTTGTGAGTGCCCATCCCCACCTCAACTGCAGCATATTATCATACCATATGTCCTATTCCAACCTAGAATTCTTGTTGGAGCAAGGGGAGGATTTGAATAAATAAATACACTTAAGCTGAATTGTTTTTCATCTGTTCCTCTTGCTGGATTGCAAGTCCCTTGAAGGTGCATTCTGTGTCATATTTATAATTCTCAAAGACCAGCACAGGGTGCCTATGGGGGTTGGTGGTGTGGTTCCCCCTCCATCCACACAGTCTGTGTCCTGTTTCACCATCTTCCCATACCCACAACTCCCACAGGCTGGGCATGTATCAGAATGATGAATAAAACAGATCCTTATAGATTCCACTACTAGCAAAAGAGCTGGTTTATATATATATCTATCTTGACACATTCTGGGCTTACTTTTGGGTTCTGGGCTATATTTTCAAAGAGCAAAGTCCTTGTTTAAGTAATCTTTTGCAGAAAAGTGAGCTGATATTGAAGATCCATTGTGGGATGGCAATAAGGAGCAGGGGCTTCCCTGATGGCTTAGTGGTAAAGGATCTGCTTGCCAATGCAGGAGATGCACGTTCAGTCCCTGGGTCAGGAAGATACCTGGAGAAGGAAATGGCAACCCATTCCAGTATTCTTGCCTGGAGAATACCATGGACAGAGGAGCCTGGTGGGCTACAGCCCATGGGATCACAAAAGAGCAGTCACGAGTTAGCAATTAAACAACAAGGAGTTGGGGTTCATCAAAAGCCCTATAAAGTTTTCTTTTCTCTTTTACTTTGCTCCTGAGAAGAATGACTGGCCACTTCTAGGACATACCAAACACTGTCTGACCTTCATACAGCTGGATTTTCAGAGTTTGCTGTGGCCTTTTAACCACTGACTGTACCATGCACAGACCCCACCTCTTGTCTGACTCAAGGAACCCTGGGAAAAGCAGTATCAAAGGCTTCCAGGGGTGGGGGATGGGGAGAGCAAGCAGAGAGCAGGAGTTTCTTAGACCCCAGAGCCAGGAAGTGGTTCCAAGCTTCTATGAGTCTCTGGTTGTCACCTGGGAAGAGGGAGACTCAAACCCTCCCTGCAGAGTTCCTACAGGACCAGTATGAGATGATAGGATGTTCAAACAACTAGCTCAGAGCACAGTAAGCATCAATTTAGTCATTCCACAAGCATTAATTTAGCATCTACTATGGGCCAGGTGGGCTTTCCAGGTGGCACTAGTGGTAAAGAACCTGCTTGCCAATGCAGGAGGAGGAGATGCACGTTTGATCACTGGGTCGGGAAGATCCCCTGGAGGAGGGCTTGGCAATCCACTCTAGTATTCTTGCCTGGAGAATCCCATGGACAGAGGAGCCTAGCAGGCTATAGTCCATGGGGTAGCAAAGAGTCAGACAGGACTGAAGCGACTTAGCATGCACACACGGGCCAAGTGGTGTTCCTGGCAGAAATAGTATACAGACAATGGCATGTGAGTGCATTAAGACAAACAAAGTAGGGAATAGGATGGGGGGCAGCAGGAGGCATGGCCATTTTAAATAGAGGCCAGAGAAGTCTTTACCAAGACTTCTTTACATTTCAGTAAAGCCCTGAAGGAAATGAGAGCGTGAACCTTGTGTACATTTTTCCCAGCAGAGGAAACAGCAAGTACAAAGGCCCTGAGGCCACTTTGAAGAACAGTATAGGGGCCAGAGGATATGCGGTGTTAGAAGTTATTGGTGGCTGCTCACTGGGGCTGTGGAGGCATTTATAAGACCTCTGGCTTTTACTCAGAGACAGGAAGTCACTGGAGGCTTTCCAGGTTGACACAACCTGACTCTTATCACTGATCAATACCTTTTTGCTGCACCTTCCCTTCAAAGTCTTATTCAATACTCAGACCTCTACCACTCCAGCTCATAGGCTTTCTCCTTTCTCACATTCTTCCAGCTTTCTAAATCGATCCAAACCAGGAGGACCTCCGCTCGTTCTGCCAAATGTGGGCTGGAAAGGGGCCTCGCTGAGACACTGTGGTTGGAAAGAGAGAGAAACAGAGAGAAGCCTTCAGCAGAGGATCCTGCTTTCCTTAGGTGCTTGGAAGGCCTCTGGGCCTGGTTCAGCTTCAGTAAGCACACACACATCACTGGGTGCCCAGTGATGCCGGGGACACTGGCGGAGTCCCCATTGTCACTTCATCATCTGAGACAGCTTGGCACAGAACTAGGAATTTCAGTTAGTACTTCCTTGCCCTGTTTGTTTACCAAAAGGTGAAATCAATTATTCTAAAATAAAACAATTCTCATCTCTATCAGTGGTTCTTAACCTTTTGTGGGTCACCTGCCCCTTTGAGAATCTGCTGAAAGCTATGCACTGTCTCTTCAGAAAATGAACACAGACTATACATTAACTTCAGGGCTTTCACAGATCCCTGAAAATTCAGCAATGAAACTAATGTCTATGCTGACAGTTTCTCAGTCTGTGGTGCCAAGGGATTGAATGAATGATGCAATGAATGAACAAGTGAAGAATAAAGAAGCTGCATGTGCTTGGGGGAATTCAAGGCAGGACAAGGACAGACACGCAGCACCTCTGGACACCTGGATTCCTGCTGATAGCTCCTGTAGGCTTCAAAGAAGCCAACCGAGATGTATTAACAGCATGTGGGGAATTTTTACTGGATAAGTGTCCTCCAGAGAGAGCACCTCATTTCCTTTGCTGTTGTTCAGTCGCTAAGTCATGTTGTCTGACTCTTTGCAACCCCATGGACTGAGCATGGACTCTTTTCCTTAAATTTTATCTATCGCTCTCGTCCAGCCCTTCCGAGTGACCATCTTTCTCAAAGGTATCACAAGACACTTTCCTGCCATTCCCAGGGTACGGGGCAACACAGTAAGCATAAATTCAGACATGTATAGGTAAGCCATTTCTTCTTCCTGACATACAGCTGAGCCAGCTGAGACCTGGAGCCCCAGGTCAGTCCTTCCCCATCATCACCCTCCTGCTGGGACCCAGGCTTCCAGCCTCCCTCTTCATTTTATTATTCTGATACGTGTCCTGAAATGCTGGAATGAACTTTCAACTCATTCTTAATAGCTGCATCTTTCCCTGTGAGGCTTTTAACATAATCTTATTTTCTTCCAATCACTGTACTATGTTATGACAGAGGGAGCCCTTCAGATGTGACTGGAGTAAGAGTAGGGATCTCTGCCCAAACATGCAGTAGCCCCAGAGAGTTCTTCTGCTAGAGCAGTCTCCAAGGCCCCAGAGACAAGGCTCTGAGGCGCCTCCCACTTCTCTCAACGGTCTCCCTCTCTGCCCTCCTCTTGCCCCCGCCCCACCCCACACCTCAGCACCAGGCTCTGGCCGCCTGAAGCTGGGAAGTCCCCAAACAAACCCGTTGTTTCCCAGCTCTGTTCCTTTGCATGTGCTGTGCCTGCCACCTCACACAGAGGCCACCACCTGCTTGCCTTCCCAGAGCTCCCGTCCCTCTGTGCAAGCCTCACCTTCCCAGCCTCCTCAGAAGATCTGCTTCCTTCCTTTGCAAATCCAGGTTCCTTACCTCCACTGTGGCGCCTGTGACATTGTATTTCTGAACTCAGCGCTTCTAACAATGCATTTCCAACCTCTTTTTTGAAACTTTTTCAGGGGAAACAAAGGTAGAGCTTAGATAAACACAACTGTTTACCTGTTCATCCCGTGACCTGTGTCTTATTTATCTTTATTTCCCCAGCAAACAGCACAGGGTACACAGTGATGCTTCAGTACATATTTGTTAATAAATGTGTCCTTTGCGAGCTGTTCTCTCTTTACCCTAAGAGCTGGGTTGTCTGTTGTAATCTCAACCTCCTGCCCTCCCACCGCCTCCACTTCCATTCTGCTGGGAACTTGTTAGAATTGTGTGCAAACCATGAGGAAACAGGCACTAAGGGATTCTCTTAGGAGGAAACTGATGGATTTCTGTTATGGACTTCGGTTACTGCACCTTAAGTGATGGCCATTCTGGCGTAGTTGTGCCTTCTGAGATCCAGTAGGTGAGGTCACTGGATGGGAAAACTCCTCCAGCCAGTTGTCATAGTAACCATGACTTTCAGTTTCATGCAAGTGAGTCCCTGAGAGGAAAACACACCAAGGGGTGGGGGAGGAGTGGCAGGAATCCATCAAAGGCGTCCTAGCATTGTCCTCTCATACCCTTTTCTTTGCTTCTTGCTGGTTTACACGCTCAAGGTAGAGGCCATTATGTGTGGGCATCTGAGTAGAAGCCGCTTAAAATAGCCACCCAACTATTTCAGGGAGTAGTTGAATATGCATGAAGCTATTTTAGAAAAGATGTGCCCAGCCCAGCCAGTCCAAACTCCATCCTTTCCCTTGGAAATGCCAAGAGGAGCTGAATGGGACCTTTCTTAGTCTTCCACACTGGGGTGGGGGTTTTTCAGAAGCCGCAGAAACAACACCTGGGCTAATGTTGGTCTAGCAGCCCTGTCAGCTCTGCCTCCCGATCCTGCGGTCACAGAGGCTCCAGGCCAGACAGCTCAGCCCTCCAGAGTCCTCCAGAGCCTTGGCAGCCTTCAACCACAACCGTGCTACAATCCAGTTGGCCTATATTTGCTCATTTAGTCCTTTAACACACTTTTATGGATAGATGAAATGAGACAAGTTCATTCGAGGGGGTAGATGGACAGGTGAGTGGGGACGACGGCCTTGTGGTTCCTAAGTGGAGGGGTGACCCGAAGAAGGAGCCCTCGGTTCTTCTTGATGGCTTGAGAGAGGGGGGGATGGTTGGATATGGCTGGGGGTGGGATGCCCAGTGGGGAGG
>SJXQ01002514.1:455213-476996 GCA_006408695.1 Aepyceros melampus
ATGGCTGGGGGTGGGATGCCCTGTTGGGAGGGAGGGTGTGCCTGTAAGAAGGTGAGAAAGAAAGGGGAGCCAGACTGTGGGGGCATGGAGTGCTAAGCTAAAGCCACTTTCTCTGAGCCCCCAGGCTGGGCCAGGAAAGCTCCCTTCTAAGCCTGTGGGGCTGTTGCACCCCTGTTGCTGTGGTCAATCCAGACCGGAAGTCCCTTGGTCAGATTCTCCTGGGCATCTATGCAACCCAGAGCCAGGCTAGGCATTGAGCAGATGCTCAGAATTTTGGTTGAAAGCGTGGATTCTGGAACCAGACTGCCTGGGATCTGATCTGAACTCTGCTTCTCACTAGCTCTGACCTTGAGCATGTTATCCGCCTCTCTTTGCCTCAGCTTTCTCACCTTAAAATGAGGATAATAATAGTACCTATCTCTTTTGGTGAGAAGTACATGAATTAATATATGTAAAGGGCTTAGAAGTCTATGGGGTGCCTGGTAAGAAACATCTAAAATTATTAGCTGTTTTTATTATTCTACCGAATCTTGCTTTTATCTTGACAATGGAAAGCCATTAGGGAAGAGGTTTTCTTTCCAAAATAAAAATAAGTTTACTGCTTTGCCTATTTTACTTACACATGTCTACCATAAAAGTTGAAGCATTATAAGTACAAGGAAGAAAGAGGGAAACTATCTTTCACGCTGACCCGCAGATAACTATCATTAACATGACTGACCATCCAGGGACTTCCCTGGTGGTCCAGTGGTTGAGAATCCCACCTTCCAATGTAGGGGACTCCAGTTTGATCCCTGATAGGGGAACTAAGATCTGCACACCTCAGGGCAACTAAACCACTTGCCACAACTAGATAAAGCCTGAGTACCACAACAAAAGATCCCACTTGCCGCACCGAAGACCTGACACAGCCAAATAAATAAATAAATATTTTCTTAAAACATGACTAACTTTTTTAGATACAGTTGACTGTCATTATTCAAGGACATTTGCAAATTCACTGACTCACTAAAGCTGGCTTATAATCTCGAAGTCAACACTCACCGTGCCTTTGTGCATTTGCAGACACACACAGAGCATAAGATTTGAGCCTCTCCACGTGCACGTTCCCAGCTGAGGTCAAAAAGGTGACACTGCCTGTTTCAGCTCCCCTATGTCAACAAGTGTCCTTTTCACAGTCTATTGAGTGCCGTTTTTGTGCTTTTTGTCAGTGATCTCACTGTGATGTGCCTCACAGAGATAACACGTGTGTTAGATAAGCTTCCTCCAGGCAAGGGCTATTCGCCATGAGTTCAATGTCTTAATATTTATATATATAGAGAGAGAGAGTTCAAAAATCTATATTAAATAAAGTGTATTTGATAGAAACACACATAAAACAAGGTTATGTATTGACAGGTTGACAAAGATGTCCAGAGGCTCCCAGACACTTAATGTTATATTTCCCCTAGGAGTGATGGTTCAGTGCTCACTGAGTCAGTGTCTGTGGAACTTTATAGAACTTAACAACTGTGAATAACAAGAATCAACAGAACTTTTCTAGATACACAGATGTATACCATTTGGACCATACTTTCCACATTATTTTGACAATCTAAAAGAAAAAAAAAAATAGTAATCAGGACATCCCTGTGATCCAGTGGTTAAGAATCAGCCTGCCAACAGAGGGGACACAGGTTCAATTGCTGGTCTGGAAGATTCCACATGCTGCAGGGCAACTAAGCCCTCGAGAGGCAAGTACTGAGCCCACACACCGCAACAGTTGAAGCCCGTGTGCTCTAGAGCCTGTGCTCCGTAACAAGAGAAGCCACCCCCGTGAGAGGCCCGTGCACTGCAACAGAGAGTAGCCCCCACCCGATGCAACTAGAGAAGGGCTGCAGGCAGCAGTGAACACCCAGCATGGCCAAAATTAAATAAACAAATAAAATTTAAAAACCATATCCTATTATGTGAAAAGTAGCTTCTGGACCCATAAATACATACAGGTCTCTAGATGGCTGCATTTCCACACCCATTCCTTTACTTATTAACCTACTGATGGACGAATTGATTGCTTCTGATTATTCACTATTATAAACAACACTATGATAAACAGTCTTATTGGACATTTATTCAGTGCTTACTCTGGTATGCACCCTGGTATTCAGTGCTTACCCAGCACTCTGCTATGAGTTTTATAAGTATTATGCCACTGAACTTTATTTATAATAAGTATACATACAAATTTACATATACATATATAAATTATATCTATGGTTTTTATAAGTATTATCTCATTGAATATTATCTCACAACAAGCCTATGAAGGTGGTATTATTATTATTATAACCACTTTACATAAAGGGATCTGATGCTTAGAGAAGTTAAGTAACTTTACAGGATCACAGGGCTTAAAACCAGGTCTCTCTGACCTCTGATGCCTCTTTCTAGCCACTATGCTCTGCTTCCTTGTTGTTATTCGTATGATTCCAGGCACTTTTGACTGTTTCCTTAGGATATCTGTTTAGAAGTGGGCTGATGAGTTGAAGGCTATGCACATTTGAAAATGTTGATACATATTGTTAAATTCAATTCACAATCCACCAACAGTAAGAGAGAGAGTTCAAAAATCTATATTAAATAAAGTGTATTTGATAGAAACACACATAAAACAAGGTTATGTATTGACAGGTTGACAAAGATGTCCAGAGGCTCCCAGACACTTAATGTTATATTTCCCCTAGGAGTGATGGTTCAGTGCTCACTGAGTCAGTGTCTGTGGAACTTTATAGAACTTAACAACTGTGAATAACAAGAATCAACAGAACTTTTCTAGATACACAGATGTATACCATTTGGACCATACTTTCCACATTATTTTGACAATCTAAAAGAAAAAAAAAAAATAGTAATCAGGACATTCCTGGTGATCCAGTGGTTAAGAATCAGCCTGCCAACAGAGGGGACACAGGTTCAATTGCTGGTCTGGAAGATTCCACATGCTGCAGGGCAACTAAGCCCTCGAGAGGCAAGTACTGAGCCCACACACCGCAACAGTTGAAGCCCGTGTGCTCTAGAGCCTGTGCTCCGTAACAAGAGAAGCCACCCCCGTGAGAGGCCCGTGCACTGCAACAGAGAGTAGCCCCCACCCGATGCAACTAGAGAAGGGCTGCAGGCAGCAGTGAACACCCAGCATGGCCAAAATTAAATAAACAAATAAAATTTAAAAACCATATCCTATTATGTGAAAAGTAGCTTCTGGACCCATAAATACATACAGGTCTCTAGATGGCTGCATTTCCACACCCATTCCTTTACTTATTAACCTACTGATGGACGAATTGATTGCTTCTGATTATTCACTATTATAAACAACACTATGATAAACAGTCTTATTGGACATTTATTCAGTGCTTACTCTGGTATGCACCCTGGTATTCAGTGCTTACCCAGCACTCTGCTATGAGTTTTATAAGTATTATGCCACTGAACTTTATTTATAATAAGTATACATATAAATTTACATATACATATATAAATTATATCTATGGTTTTTATAAGTATTATCTCATTGAATATTATCTCACAACAAGCCTATGAAGGTGGTATTATTATTATTATAACCACTTTACATAAAGGGATCTGATGCTTAGAGAAGTTAAGTAACTTTACAGGATCACAGGGCTTAAAACCAGGTCTCTCTGACCTCTGATGCCTCTTTCTAGCCACTATGCTCTGCTTCCTTGTTGTTATTCGTATGATTCCAGGCACTTTTGACTGTTTCCTTAGGATATCTGTTTAGAAGTGGGCTGATGAGTTGAAGGCTATGCACATTTGAAAATGTTGATACATATTGTTAAATTCAATTCACAATCCACCAACAGTCTTCCAGTGCCCCTGTGTACTACTCCTCACTCCCCTAGGTATTCTCACACTTAGAAATAGGCAACCAGAAGTACATCGTGATTCTTTAATGCACATCCTTTGACTACAGGTAGCTACCCTTCATATGCTTGCCATGGCCTGCATTTTGTCTTTGCAAACTGCTTATCCATATGCTCTGCCCATTTTCCCACTGATCTGTCTTTACCTGATTTATGAGCTCTTCTGTCTTAGCACTCTAACCCTTTACCCATCAGACACATGTTCACCCATCATCCATACTTTTCTTAGTTCATTATTATTCCTTAACCCTGATTATTGTGGGACTTTTTTTGTCCATGGGTCTTTAATTATTGATATTTTATTTCATGATTTCTGGATTTAGTTTTCTATTTAAGGAGGCATTCTCCATCCCAGCAGGGTATAAATATTCCCTCACTGTTTTTCTTCTAATACCTTTCTGGTTTCATGCTTTTTCTTTAGCCTGGAAGTACTCTGATGCAAGGACTGAGATTTGGATCTAGTTTCATCCTTTTATTTTTCTCCTAAAATAGCTAACTTGTTGTCTTATAGTACGTTAGGAATCATTTGCCTTTTTGTCTCTAAACACCGTGCTCACTTCCATCTACTTCTGGGTGCTCTGTTCTTGTCCATCAATCCACAAGCCTACTCCTTTACCAACACTGATTTTTTTCTAGCCTATTATTCCAAGTTTATCTTTCCAGATATACTTTATAATCATTTAGTGGAAACACTTTATTGGAATTGGAATTGGAATTTCATTTAACTTATAGACTAATTCACAATGCCTTTCCAATTTTATTCCTGGAATTCTGTATCTTTGGAGACCGGAGTCTTTTCCCTCTATGCTTTTCCCAGCTGGCTCATTCTGATGCCACCTTCTTCAAGGACCCTGTTCCAGCCAACCCTGCAGGAAGCAACCACTCTCTCCCCCAACACTTCCCATGTCATTCTTACATTTTCACCCCGAATGGCAGTTATTAGTGAGACAGCGGGCTCTCGGAAGGCAGGGTCCCTGCAAGGTCTGTTTGTGCACCTATCACCATATGTCGGCAGATGGTCAAGGCCATGGAGATATTTGCAAAATGAATAAATTAATGAATCAAGAGTGAATGAGGACTCCCCTAGTGGTACAGTGGATAGGAGTCTACCTGCAATGCAGGGAACACCAGTTTGATCCCTGGTCCGGGAAGATTCTATATGCTGGAGAGCAGCTAAGCCCACACGTCACAACTACTGAGCCTGTGCACTGCAACTATTGTGCATCCAGAGCTTTTGCTCTGCAACAAGAGAAGCCACCATAAAGAGAAGCCACCATAAAGAGAAGCCACCATAAAGAGAAGCCTGTGCACGGCAACTGGAGAGTAGCCCCCACTCACCCCACCTAGAGAAAAGCACACACAAAGCAGTGAAGACCCCATGCAGCCAAATATAAATAAACAAAATTACCTTTAAAAAAACAAATGAAGGAAAGGCATATTTCTAGAAAACTGAAAGTGAAGTAGATTTTCTATCAAAAAAAAAAAAAAATCTCTACTTTTCCATAGACTTTCATTAGAAAACGAAAGCTTTGTCTTCAGCTCAATTCCTGAGACCACACCAGAATCAGAGAAGCGGTGGCTGCTAGGGTGATGTGCCAAGTGCCGCCTTGCCTCAGCACCTGTCCCCAGAGACTTCCACCCTTGCCAAGCAGCCTAGGCACTTCCCAGGGAGGCTCTCAAGGCCCTGCGGACTTTCCAGAAGGAGGAGCACAGGCATTCATGAAGTGCCTGCTTGCACTTTCCTGGAAGATACAAAGCTTCTGAAAGGTTGGTATCACTAGTCCCATTTTGTGGATGGAGAAACTGAGGCTCGGAGAGATGGAGCCCTGATCTAGTGGCTTGACAAGACTGGCAGGGGCTGAAGCTGTGGAGCTCTAAGGGCCTGGTCTCTCCCACAATAATGTCCAGAGCCCAGAGTCTGGGAGGCTAAGGGGCCCAGAGAAGAGTCCCACATGGCGTTGGAGAGAGAGGGTCCTGCCTTCACTGGCCAAGATAGTCCCTCAGGAACTTTTTTCCTCCAGAGCAGCAGTGATGCCTATGGGCTGTGCCTGAAGAGCACTGAACTCCAGTCTAAGAGCCAGTGGCCAGGCTGGGGGTGTGTTCCAGTGGCCATGCTGTCACCCTGGGACTGAGGAGGGATCTGGGGTGGAGGTGGAAGATTTGCCATGGGGGAAGGGGCTGGTCTCCAGCACACATCTGGGGACGCCCTTCCGTCTTCCTCCTCCCAGTCTGCCCAGGGTTGACGTTTCTCGACTTGGCCCTGCAGGCCCCTCCTGGGAGTCCGGCCAAGCAGCCACTTCCTTATGGGGCTGGCAGCTGCTGGGCCAGTCTCGGCTCACTTCTAAGCCTGGATCAAAGCTCCAGTTTCTTATGAAGGACTGTGGGTTGGGGATCGATACATTCAGCTGTCTTGGCACTGTGTCTGACCCCATGTGGGCCCCAGGGACATAGAGATGAGTAAGCACTGGCTTCCTCCCTTGTGGCTCCATTCTGCTCAGGAGGCAGAGCATGCAGAAAGTTTCTAGCCTCACCTTGGTGCCACGGTAGAGATATCTAAGTGCTGGGGGAGCCTAGATGGGGAGAAAGTGGGGAGACAATTGAGCAGGTACCAAGCTGTGAAGGTTAGATGTCAGGCTATGGTATGTGGACTTCACCTTGTGGACAAAGGGAGCTGTCCCATGTTTTGAAGCAAGAGCCTCCCACAAACAGGTCTGTGCTTCAGAAACACACCAACCTGGTGTGTGTGTGTGTGTGTGTGTGTGTGTATTTCATCCTAACATAAATTACCTATTTTAAATTAAAACAATTATATTTTCCAACAAAACTTTAGAGAGTGGCATTATTTTATATTTATATATTATTTTATATTTTGGTAATGTCTTAAAAGAAAGCTGGATTTTTGTATATGCCTCTACACTTGATATTTATTTTCAATAAACATGTATAGTTTTTAAGGTGAAAACTAAAGCATCTCCATTTTGCAAAAATAATACCAAACCTAAGAGAACACAGAGCAGATGGATATGAACCCAGATGAACCCGTGACCCATATGGTGCCTGGGAATGGAAAGAACCCTGGACTTACGGTTCACAGTCAAGTTCCTGCTGCTGACATGCTGGATTACTTTGAGCAAAATTACTTCCCCATCTCGACCTCATTACTTTGCCTGTAAAATGGGGATTCTCTTACCTCATACACAGGGCTGCCATCAGGACAAAATAGGGTGTCAGAGGACACTGTATGTTTGTACTCATTTGACAAAAGTAAAACGGTAGCGTGAGGGTCTGGAAGGCTCTCTCCACACGCCCACAGATATTTCAGATAACCTGCTGCAAACTCACCACCCATCCATTTCTTGAGAAGTCTCTCTCTCAGCTGTTTCAGCTCAAACTCAAGCTTGTCCTGTGAAAACGTGGCCCTGTCCAGAGAAGCAATCGTTCATGCGTTCGCTGGGCCACCTGCCCGCCAGGTCCGGCCTGCCGGGCTGGGAGCGTCAACACCGGCCCCTTCCTGGTGAGAGAAGGAACAGGGAGCCGGCTTGTTCTCCGAGAGGAGAAGACTGGCCGGCGAGGAGGAACATTTTAAGGTGGGACGCTTCCTCCTGCACCGTTGGCAGCTGTCTACATAAGGCATCCATTATGCGCTGCCCCTAAGGCCAGTGGGCCTGAGAGGCTAGGCTAAAATTAGTGTAAAAATGCGCGCCCGCCAGGGACACAGAACATCCGAAGGTCAGATGCCTGCAGCCAGCCACCCGGGCAGGAGCCAGGAGCGGGCACAGAACAGCTGTGGCAGCATCAGCCTCCGCTTCCTCTCAGGCATGGGAACGACAGTCCTGCCCAGAGTCCTGCTTCCAGAGCTCAGCTTGAGTTGAAAAATAGGATGCAGGGTACAACCCCAAACATGTTTTTCTTTTTTAATCTGTGTACATTCATAGGAAAAAACGGTGGGAGAGGAATTCACTAAATATCCAAGAGTCAGTATCAAATATGGAATAGTGGCTAAATTTTTTTTTCTCTTCCTATACTTTCCAAAACATTCTCAACAAATACATACTACTTTTTCAATCAGAAGAAAACACACAACTGGACTACCCTGGTGATCTGGTGGTTAGGAATCTACCTGCCAATACAGGGGACACAGGTTTGATCCCTGATCCAGGAAGATTCCACATGCCACAGACAACTACTGAAGCCTGTGCACCCTGGAGCTCACGCTCTGCAGCAAGAGGAGCCTCTGCAAGAGAAGCCCGTGCATCACAACTAGAGAGTAGCCCCCACTTGTCACAACTAGAGAAAGCCCACGCACAGCAATGAAGAATCAGTGCAGCCAAAATAAATAAATAAATACATAATTTTTTTAAAAAAAGAAGAAAACACAACAAAAGATGTCATCCATTATGTTTATATTAAATATAATTTTGCATATATCTTAAATTTATACAAGTTATTAAATTGTATACATTTATAGTCATACAGCGAGGGCTTCCCTGGTGGCTCAGACTATAAAGAATCTACCTGTAATGAAGGAGACCTGGGTTCAATCCCTGGGTCAGAAAGATCCCCTGGAGAAGGGCATGGCAACCCACTCTAGTATTTTTGCCTGGAGAATCCCATGGACAGAGGAACCTGGTGGACTACAGTCTATGGGTCGCAAAGAGTCAGACATGATTGAGTGACTAACACACACACACACACACACACAGTCATATAGCACAGATGTGTATGTAAATGTGTTTAGATACCTAGTCCACTGATGTTCATCGCTTTGAATTCCAGCATATCAAGCCTGACTGGCATTAAAGAGAAACATCCTTCAAGTCTTCCTTTTATGGAAGAAACTGAGGTCCTAGAAGCAAAGCAGGATGCTGAGAAACTACTTTTCACTGATCTTCATTCTGACAGGAGTTTCCCCAAATCTTGCCCACTTTAATTCTGTTGTTGTTTTTACTCCCACTTTATCGAGATAGAAACTGAGGCACAGAATTGATTCACCCCACAGCACCCAGCTAGGAAGCCACAGAGCAAAGTCCCAGCCCTGCTTTCCTATCCAGAGCCCACGGAGCTGGAAGGAAGGACCTGCGGAAAGCACTGGCTCCCTACTGTAAGTAGAGCTGCAATGAATGCTGGGGTGCATGTGTGTTTTGGAATTATGATTTCCTCCCAGGATTAGGATTGCTGGGTCATACAGTAGCTCTATTTTTATTTTTCTTAAATTTTTTTTTATTGAAGGATAATTGCTTTACAGAATTTTTTTGTTTTCTGTCAAACCTCGACATGAGTCAGCAATATAGGTATACATATATCTCCCCTCCCTTTTGAACTTCCTTCCCATCTCCCACCCCATCCCACCCCTCTAGACTAATACAGAGCTCCTGTTTGAGTTTTCTGAGCCATACACCAAATTCCTGTTGGCTCTCTATTTCACATATGGTAATTAAGTTTCCATGTTACTCTTTCCATACCACTCTTCCCTCCCCTCCAGGCTCCCCATGTCCATAAATCTATTCTCTATGCCTGTTTCTCCATATTTTTAGTTTTTTAAAGAATCTCCACACTGTTCTCCATAGTGGCTGAACCAATCTACATTCTCACCAACAGTGTAAGACGGTTCCCTTTTCTCCACACCCTCTCCAGCATTTATTGTTTGCAGATTTATTGTTGATGGCCATTCTGACAGGTAAGGACATGGAAACAAGCTTTATGTCCATCATTAGAGGAAGATGTGGTCCACACATACAATGGAATACTACCCAGCCATACAAAGGAAAGGCATTAGGCCATTTGCCAAGACGTGGATGGACCCAGAGCCTGTCATACACAGTGAAGTAAGTCAGAAGGAGAAAAATAAATATGGTATATTAACACAACTATGTGGAATCTAGAAAAATGACACAGATAAACATATTTGCAAAGCAAAAAAAGAGACACAGAAGTAGAGAACAAATGTATGGATGCCAAGGGGGCAAAGGGGGAGGGCGGGATGAACTGGGGGATTGGGATTGACCTATATACACTACTGTGTATAAAATAGATAACTAATGAGAACCTACTGTAGGGCACAGGGAACTCCAGTGCTCTGTGGTGACCTGAATGGGAAGAGGGGATATATGTATACATAGAGTTGATTCACTTTGCTGTAGAGACCATCACAACACGGTAAAGCAATTAGACTCCAATAAAAATTAAAAAGCAAGAAAAAGAAAAACCACTAGCTCCCTGAAGCCCAAGCATTCAGTAAGCCATCCCACATAGGAACATGTTTTGACCATCTTTCCTGAGACCTTTGGATGGTGCAGGCCTCCCCAGCTTCTGGAGCCTTTGAAGGAACAAGTACACAGAGTCGTGTGGGGACACAGAGGTCACGGGGCCCCCGCTTTCTCCACGTGGGTCAGGTTGAGTGGGGAAGGTTTGCAGGGGAAGGCAGGCAGGTGCCAGGTCTCCGGAACAGGGAAGCTGACTCTCAAGCTCTCCATCCCTTCACTGGCCCCCTCCAGCTTTCCAGTGTTCCAGCTCTGGAAATACCTTGAAGCCACTTCACGAGCTGGTATCTGAGGCTTCTGTTCCAGCTACAAGGTCCGTCTGCAGTGCCTGTCCCTGTCTCTATCTACTGTCCCTGCTCTTTCAGGGCTCGACACATCCCTGCATTTACGCATTCTTCTTAGCAAACACATTTTCACTGAGTGCCTACTGGAAATGGCAACCCACTCCAGTATTCTTGCCTGGAGAATTCCATGGACAGAGGATGCTGGTGGGCTGCTGTCCATGGGGCAAAGAGTCAGACACAACTGAGTGGCCAGCACTGACACTATGCATTAGAGCAAGACACAGTCCCAGCCCTGCCGGTGCCCTGAGTTCTTTGAGAAAGCTTAGTGTTCAGGCTGCACCAGGTCATTCAAGCGAGGGCTCTGAGGTCAGACTGCCCAGGTTTAGCCTGGCTTGGCCACTTCCCAGCTGTGTGTGCCCAAGACAGTCACTCGGCCTCTCTGCCTCAGTTCTCCTCGTCTGTAAAAGAGGATGATAACTACCTGCCTCATAGCACTATTGTATAGGTAGAGTGTCAATCTGTACGAAATTCTTAGAGCCTATTATACAGAGTGAAGTAAGTCAGAAAGAGAAACACCAATACTGTATATCAACGCATGTATATGGAATTTAGAAAGACGGTAACGACAATTCTATATGCAAGGCAGAAAAGGAGACACAGATGTAAAGAACAGACTTTTGGACTCTGTGGGAGAAGGCGAGGTGGAATGATTTGAGAGAATACCACTCAAACGTGTATATTACCATATGTAAGATAAATGACCAGTGCAAGTTTGATGCGTGAAACAGGGTACTCAAAGCTGGTGCTCTGGGACAACCCAGTGGGATGGGGTGGGGAGGGAGACGGGAGGGGGGCTCAGGATGGGGGGACACGTGTACCCGTGGCTGATTCATGTCAATGTATAGCAAAAACCATCATAATATTGTAAAGTAATTATCTTCCAATTAGAATAAATTAATTAATATAAAAAATAAACTTGTATTACCTCTTTAAACTATTCTTAGAGCAGTGCCTGGCACATAGCAAGTGCTCAATAATCATTTGTTATTATAATTTTTCTTATTATTAGCATATTTCTCAGGGTCCCTCCTTATGATGGCCCCTGCTCCTGCTTTCTAGCTGCGCCTCCTCTACAGCCCCTTAGAGCATCAGTAGCGATGTGATATGGGCCTTTGAGGACTATGCATCCTCATATTCCTTATGTGGTGCAGGGACCATATTTATTCATCTCCATCCCAGGCCCTGGCACAAACACAGCAACAGTGTCTCCAGGACTACTGTCAAGCTGGTGGGTAACACATGCCCTCAACTCCAACCAAGAAGTTGGCTGGAGGTGGGTATGTGGGAGATGAAGACCCCCAGGCACAGGCGGTTACACTGCTCCCCGAGGAGTGACAAGACAGGGCTGGAGTCCAGTGCTCTGGCCCCCAGAGCCTACTCTTCCGTCTCTCCCAGGAGACAACAGATGTGAAGGCGTTTCGAGTCCTGCCAAGAGAGGAAACTGCAAAACTACACAATTGCAGAGTGTTACCCGCCACACAGAAAACGACTCTAGGGCGGGAGCCACCTGGGTATGTAGTGGAGGGGGGAGGGCTGAGGAAGAAGGGCTTTAGTAACAGTACTGCATTCTTTCTCTCTTCCTTTCTTTTAAATATTTATTCATTTATTCGGCTGCGTGGGTTTTTTGTTTTGGCACATGGACTCTCTAGGTGTGGCATGTGGGCTGGCTGCCCCACGGCCTGTGGGATCTTACTGCCTGGACCGGGGATCAAATCCACGTCCCCTGCATTGCAAGGCGGATTCTTAACCACTTGACTGCCAGGGAAGTCCCTGAATTCTGTTTTTAAACAAACAGTTCTTTTTTTGTATTTTTAAAATTTTCGCTTTTTATATTTTTGGCCGCATTGCATGGCATGCAGGATCTTAGTTCTTCAACCAGGGATCAAGCCAGCACCCCTTGGATTGAGATTAGGGAGTCTTAAGCATTGGGCCACCAAGGAAGCCCCAACATTGCATTCTTACAGGACTGCTGCCTGGGGGGAGGCGGCCCAGCGTTCTTCAGGGGTGGGGGAGGAGGGGAACCAGGTTGGGTGGGAAGAGAGGTTCTGATGGCAAGTTCAGTAGCCCTCTGCAAGAGAGGCCCCCGGGGTGCCTTGCGGCTGCTCTTCACTAGGAGATCTGGAAGGCCCAGTGGGGCAGGGGCAGCTCACTGAGAGGTTCCTGCGCTGGGCTTCCCATGGCTGATGTTCAAGGTTCTGACACAAGCATCTCCTCGCTGCTCTCAGCCTCTCCCAGGGGCCCAGAGTCTTCTCCTGGCACTCCAGACTGACCATCTGCTTTCCTTCCTCAATCATATAGGGCTCAACCTGAGCTCCTTAACCTGGCATTCAAAGGCCCACCTGCTTCTCCCAAGCTCACTTCTCCCCACTCTTTCTCTGTGCCTACTAATCCCAGTTATTCCACCTTTGCATGTGTTGTCTCCTTAGCCTGGAAGGCCCTTCTTTCTATTTTGCCTGGTGAACTCCTATTCATCCTTCAAAGCCCAGTTCAAGTTTCACCTTCCAATGGTCCTCCCTGAACCACCCCCACAACCAAACCCAGACAGAACGGACCCCTCCCGCCTTCACAGGTTTCCTCTACCGTGGCTATTTACACATTGTCTCCCCCTTCAGACGGGAAGCTTTTTCAGAGCAATGATGTGCTTTTTTCTTCTCTGAGCCTCAATGCCCTCTGGTCTCATCTCCTGGCAGCTCTCCTGGGCTTCCTCGCAGATCAGCCGATAAACTTTGGCCTTGTGCTCACTCCCACACAAAGAAAGGCCCTGCTCTTAGGTTAACCTGCTCTCCCACCCTTTGTTGCCTTTCACCCAGCTTGATCTTCACACCCGCTCTGCTGTGGCCTGCCCATGCTCTCCGCCTTCGCCCTTCCCGTCTGGGCACTGCAGTCTACAGTGACCACGGTGTGCTATGCAGCCGTGACAGGGCCCCTGCAAGGCTGGTGACTGTCCATGTTTGACTTTGACTTCAAGCACAGTTTGCTGGAAGGTCCTGGCCCCCAAGGCACACATGCACACACAGGGCACACGCGAAGCCCAACCCAGGCTCCCCGTGGACGGGAGGTCCACGGAACAATCAAATAGGAGGTGAGCCCTAGGGCAGTGGCAGACAACTGCTGTGCCCTTGGTCCCTCCTCCCAGCCCAAGGCCTTGATCAGAGCCTGGAAGAGCTGACTTCTGGCCTGCCCCATTCACTGAATCCAATTCCGTCACATTCACACAGAAAAACAGAAACAAAGAAAGGCAGGTTCCCGTCTGAGATTTTCCTGAGTAGTGAAGGCTGACATGGTGTCAGAACCAGTTCCCTGGCTCCTCTCCCAGGACACGTTCCTAGCGCCATATGCTGCCATGGGTAGAAATGCCAGCTGCAGGACTCTGGACATTTGGCAGTGTTTTCCTGAAGTCTTGGTAGAGTGCAGGGCTCCATTCTCCTGCCAAGGCTGGAGGCAGCACCACCTCCCTCCTGGCCACACACACACCCATGGTCCTAGGGTTGTGCTGAAATGGCTCCACATCCCATGGTGGGAGGGAGTGATGAGGAGCTTACCTGCTAAGGGCCAGCCGTGGTCTCATGGTCGAGATATGTCAGAGTGTTTTAAGAGCGTGCAGGGCTGTGCTGGAGGGAGGCCTGTGGGAAGCAGAGAATGTGAGAATATTATACCACCGCCATCTGTCAACTTGCACTTGAGTTTGAAAAATGCATCCCCACATGGGAGCACAGCCTTGCTGAGAAGAGCTTTACAGCTGAGCTCCGGCCACCACCCCTTCTCCAACAGGGTCATCCCAGGGTCAAGATCAGACTCCCCGGGGGTGCCATCATAGCCTCCTGACCCCACTCCCAGAGCTGGAAGTCTGGAGTCAACAGCCCCTGCTGGAGCTTCTGTGTTCTATTTCTGCTTCCCAGTGGAGGAACTCTCACTTTCAAGCACTCCTTGAGAAAAACCTCCCCTCACGGGCTCCCAGAGCACCAATCGTTGTAATTCATTCATTCTTTCTTCCACTATCCATTCATTCATGCCAGCATTCCCTAGCCACCTGGGGAAGCTCTTAGTGCTGCTGTGAGGTCTTATGGAAGCAGTCACGGAAAGGCACAGCTCAGGTCTCATGAGTCACTTGTATACCCAGTGCAAATGCCACAGCTCCCAATCCCCAGCCTGGTGGGCTCCCCTCTCTGAGTGATCCTGTGCTAGACATTGGGCAAAGCCCTTACACTCCACGCAGGACCCCAGGATGCTTCCCATCAATTTTAGCATGAGGACTCCTTTTCATGCGAAAGTATTCCTCAAAACTCCCCACCCCTTCACTGTGCACTTAGTATCTTTTCTAAGTTGTTCCAGTTGTGTCCGACTCTTTGAGACCCTATGGACTGTAGCCTGCCAGGCTTCTCGGTCCATGGGATTCTCCAGGCAAGAATCTTGGAGTGGGTTGCCATGTCATCCTCCAGGGGATCTTCCCAACCCAGTGATCAAACCTGCGTCTTTTACGTCTCCTGAATTGGCAGGTGGGTTTTTACCACTGGCGCCACCTGGAAAGCCCTACAAGAGCGTAACGGCTTACAATTAACCTGTTTTTTAGTGATCACAGCACCACTACATCTAGATAGATAATGGTTATACACACTGGACACATGTTATTTCTGTCTTCCATGTTTAAGGCTTTGACCCCTTGGAGATCCATTCATTCCATATTTGTGCAATGGGCATTTAAGGGGCATCTCTGGGATGCCTGGCTCTGGGCCACACTTAGGAGTCCAGGTAGGGGGAAAGAGCAGTGGCTCTGCGTGGTGGGGTGCTTAAGCTCCAACCCAGCACAGACTGGATGCGAGGCCTCAGCAGGCCAAGCGGCCTGTCTCTAGCCCAAAGTCCTTATGGGTAAAGTGGTCATGATCACCCTGACCCTGGAAAGTCATAATAGGATGAAGTGAGATAGAAAGCACCCAGGTCAGGGCCTGGCATAACGCAGAAGCTCAACAAATGGGCACCAGAGGATTTGCATCATCATCGACCGTCACCCTCATCATCATTATTGCCTTCATTAGCACCACCACCACCATCGCTGAGAATATCCTCATCGTCAGACCACCGCCGCCGCCACCGCCACATCATCCTTTCTCCTGCTGAACCCCAAGAGGCCTGCCCTTGCCCCTCCACTAGGATACACTGTAGTCTCCACCTTATAATAGAGAGATGTGTGTGCACATTTTCTTTCTCAAAGTCATGTGCGGCTCTATAATTTCAGAGCTGTGTGAAACTGGGTGAGGTACTTAACCTGTCTAAATCTGTTTCTGCATGTAAAAATGGGACACGTTTTAGTAACTCATGGAATTGCTGCAATGTAAATGCATATAAAAACTCAACACAATATCTGGGATTTGGTAAACGCTTAATAATTGCTGGTCATTATTACTGTTATTATTACACTTCTCTTCCTAGCCTCTGAGCCCCTGTGAGCAGAAGCCATGCGAAATTCATCTCAGTCTCCCCACAGAGTCTAGCACAAGGCTTTTCTCCCAACAGATATTAACGAATGTTTGTTAAAACAGTCTTGGAGGCCTACACAAAATCAGATGCAAAATAACTCAAGGGCCAGGAGCATGTAACATGGTCAAGGAGAGAGGAGGATAGAGCCCTGATGAGACTCTGAAAACTTCCAACAGATCTCCTGAAGGGAGCCATTTGTTACCCAGGGAGCCAATCTGCAGATCTGCTAGGACCTTCAGCCATTCATTCATTCATCAAGCTGACCAAAATCTCATTTGTTCAATAACAAATCTTTGCCCAGTGCCTTTTTCCCCCTATTTAAAATCTTGCTTCCATCTGGCACACCAGTTGGTCTTCACAGAAATGCTTGGAGGCAGTTAGAACAGGTACGAAAAATCCATTTTGTAAATAAAGAACTGGAGACTCAGAGAGGTGATGAAACTTGCCAAAGGGCACGTAACAATCAGGGATATGATGGGAAGTAGACCAGGGTCCCACTCATAACATTGACTCCTTCCCACTGGCCCCATGACGCCAAGCACTCTACAAACCCGGAATCGCTCATTCTCACTGCCCACTTTGCTTCTCAGCAAACAAACCTGAATTAAGTTATTCTGGTGCTATTTTAACATGCCTGTTGGAAAAGAAAGACGAGCGGTTCCGTGAGTCAGGGACTATGAGAGCCACGACAGTATAGGGGCAATGAACTGTATGGGTGCTGACCCCAGATGGCCTGGGTTCAAATCCTAACTCTGACATTCATTGGCTGTGGAACACTGGACAGGGCACTTAAGCTCTCTGTGCCTTGATTTCCTCATCCATCAGGAAAACTCATTGCAGCTATCTGCGGGACTGTGACAGTTCAATGAACTAATTTATGTGCAGTATCTAGAACAGTACCTGGTACATAGAAAGGGTTAGTTGTCATCATTTTTTAATACTTTGTATGTTATACAGTTTACATCTTAATGTTTTAAATTATTTAGTTGTTTATGACGACACTGAGTCTCTGTTGCTGTGCACGAGCTTCCTCCAGTTGTGATGAGTGGGGGCCACTCTCTAGTTGCAGCGCATAGGCTCCTCATTGTAGTGGCTTCTCTTGCTGCAGGACACAGGCTGTAGGTGTGTGGGCTTCAGTAGTTGTTGCATGTGGGCTTAGTTGCCCCACAGCACGTATAATCTTCCCAGACCAAGGATCGAACCCATGTCCCCTGCTTTGGCAGGTGGATTCTTAACTACCGTATCACCAGGGAAGTCCTGTAATCATTATTTGTGATGCCTGCTCTGCACCTCAAACAAGCCTGGCACAGAGAAGATCCCTAAAAAACATTTGTTGGATGGTTTAATGCATGAAATACTCCCTGGAAAGAGGTCAGTAGCTGTGCCTCCAGGATAGATAAGTCAGTCACAAAGGGTGCTGGAGTTCCGGTCTCAGAGAACCTAGGGTCCTCGAGTTCCTAGGTCAGACAAAGCCAGGAGGAAGGAGACTGGTTCAGGAGGCTTTACGTCCAATGCATGTCAGGCTGTGCATGTGCTGTGTGCTCAGCTGCTCAGTTGTGTCCGACTCTTTGCAATTCCATGGGCTGTAGGCCACCAGGCTCCTCTGTCTATGGGATTTTTCAGGCAAGAATACTGCAGTGGGTTGCCGTTTCCTCCTCCAGGGGATCTTTCCAACCCAGGGGTTGAACTGGAGACTCATGCATTGGCGGGTGGATTCTTTATCACTGCACCACCAGGGAATCGCTTATGAAGAGCAGTAAATATGACTACTAATAGTTAAGAATATGGGCTCTAGAGTCAGATACTTAAATTCAAGTCCTCACTCTCACTCTTACTACTAGTTGTGTACTCACTTCCTAATATTGCCTCAGTTTCCTTATCTATAAAATGGGGATACCTACCTTGAAGGAAAGTTGGGTTGATCAGATATCCTATGGAGGAGGTAAAGCCTCCTATACCCAGCCTTGGTTCATAGAAATACCGATGAAGAGCCTAACAAGGTCAACAGCAGCCGATGATGATGCAACTCATCCCAAGGGCCAGTTCATCCTATGCCAAGTGCTGTTCCTACCATGCTCTCCCTCATGTGGGCTTTGCATTCCTATGCTAAGGCTGTGACATGCTAGAAATGCTTAAGCTTCAGCCATGGCCAAAAGGCTACTGAGAAAAGGCAAATACTCTATTTGGTCCCAGGGCAGATTGGACTCCATGGTGGTGACATGGCTCCTTGGGAAATGGTCCCGTGGGAAAGGTGGTCTCCAAAGAATCCACCTGGGGTATCCCTCCCAAGCACCAGTGCAAGCATCTCACAGTCACCATGCGGGGCCTCCAGGGCAGTCCCAGTGCCTATGGGGGGTGCAGACCCTGCTGTGCTCAGTTTCTCTGTTCAAGACCCCCAGACTCACCAGTTGGTCTGCTTATGGGAAGGAATGGACATTTGTTGAGCCAGAAACTTTACAATCTTGATTTCATGTAAACCTCACAGCAAGCCTGCAGGTGGGCATGTGGAGGTCTCCGTGGACCAGCTACAAGACCCTGAACAAACTACTCCATCACCCACGCCTCCGTTTTCTCATCTGTGAGCACACGGTAAATACCCTTATTCAGTGAACCTGTTTTGCAGAGAAAGATGCTGAAGCACTGTGGGGAGGGAGGTGCTCTGTCCAAGGTCACACAGCCAACACGCGATGAAGCTGGAGCTGTATGACTTCACGGTTCCATCCATTCATTCATCATCAATTCTGGTTTGAAGGCCCACCCGGTACTGTGTCCTAGATCCAAACTCCCTCTCTTTAAAAGAAACTTCATAGACGGTATTATGGTGTTATACTGAAACTGTATTTTTAATTTTCTAAAACCACAGTGATTTAACAGAAGTCAATATATTTTTTATCTTTGAATAAAATTGTATTGACAGGTTCTAATAAAGTTTTTGCTTGTATATTTGTTATTCTTTATTTCTATTTTTTAGAAATAAATAATAAAATAGAACCATTTGGAGTCTGACTAAAATAAATAAGAAATAAAAAATATTCATGACGCAGTGGGACAGAAACAGTATAACCCCAAAGACTAAATTATTTACTACCTGGCCCTTTATAAAACAAGTTTGCTGACCCCTGATCTACTTGAAGTGACAAATAGATTCAAGGGATTAGATCTGATAGAGTGCCTGAAGAACTGTGGACAGAAGTTCATGACATTGTACAGGAGGCAGCAATTAAAACTATCCCCAAGAAAAAGAAATGCAAAAAGGCAAAATGGTTCTCTAAGAAGGCCTTAAAAATAGCTGAGAAAAGAAGAGAAATGAAAGGAAAAGGAGAAAAGGAAAGATATATCCATCGAATGCAGAGTTTCAAAGAAGAGCTAGGAGAGATAAGAAAGCCTTCCTAAGTGACAAAGAAATAGAGGAAAACAATAGAATGGGAAAGACTAGAGATCTATTCAAGAAGATAAGCAATACCAAGGGAACAATTTCATGCAAAGATAGGCACAATAAAGGACAAAAATAGTATGGACCTAAACAGAAGCAGGCAACATGGACCACAGCCTGGTCTAACTCAACGGAACTATGAGCCATGCCGTGTAGGGCCACCCAAGATGGCTGGGTCATGGTGGAGAGTTATGACAGAACGTGGTCCACTGGAGAAGGGAATGGCAAGCCACTTCAGTATTCTTGCCTTAAGAACCCCATGAACAGTATGAAAAGGCAAAAAGATAGGACACTAAAAGATGAACTCCCCAGGTGGGTAGGTACTCAGTGAAGAAATAACTCCAGAAAGAATGAAGAGATGGAGCCAAAGCAAAAGCAACACACATTTGTGGATGTGACTGGTGATGGAAGTAAAGTCTGATGCTATAAAGAGCAATATTACATAGGAACCTGGAATGTTAGGTCCACAATTCAAGGCAAATTAAAAGTAGTCAAATAGGAGATGGCAAGAGTGAACATTGACATTTTAGGAATCAGTGAACTAAAATGGACTGGAATGGGTGAATCTAACTCAGATGACCATTATATCTACTACTGTGGGCAAGAATCCCTCAGAAGAAATGGAGTAGCCATCATAGGTTGTTGCAACAAAAGAGTCCAAAATGCAGTACTTGAGTGCAGTCTCAAAAACGACAGAGTGATCTCTGTTTCCAAGGCAAACCATTCAATATCACAGTAATCCAAGTCTATGTCCACTAATGCCAAGGAAGCTGAAGTTAAATGGTTCTACGAAGACCTACAAGACCTTCTAGAACTAGCACCCCCAAAAGATGTCTTTTTCATTATAGGGGACTGGAATACAAAAGTAGAAAGTCAAGAAATACTTAGAGTAACAGGCAAATTTGGCCTTGGAGTACAAAACGAAGCAGGTCAAGGCTAACAGAGTTTTGCCAAGAGAACGCACTGGTCATAGCAAACATGCTCTTCCAATAACACAAGAGAAGACTCTACACATGGACATCACCAGATGGTCAACATTGAAATCAGATTGATTATATTCACTGCAGCCAAAGATGGAGAAGCTCTATACAGTCAGCAAAAACAAGACCAGGAGCTGACTGTGGCTCAGATAATGAACTCCTTATTGCCAAATTCAGACTTAAATTGAAGAAAGTAGGGGAAATCACTACACCATTCAGATATGACCTAAATCAAATCCCTTATGATTATACAGTGGAAGTGACAAATAGATTCAAGGGATTAGATCTGATAGACAGAGTGCCTAAAGAACTACAAATGGAGGTTTGTTACATTGTACAATGGGCAGTGATCAAGACCATCTCCAAGAAAAAGAAATGCAAAAAATCAAAATGGTTGTCTGAGGAGGCCTTAAAAAGAGCTGAGAAAAGAAGAGAAGCTAAAGGCAAAGGAGAAAAGGAAAGATATACCCATTTGAATGCAGGGCTCCAAAGAATAGCAAGGAGAAAGACTTTCTCAGTGATTGATGCAAAGAAATAGAGGAAAATAACAGTGGGAAAGACCAGAGATTTCTTCAAGAAAATTAGAGATACCAAGGGAACATTTCATGCAAAGATGGATACAATAAAGGATAGAAATGGTATGGACCTAGCAGAAGCAGAAGATATTAAGGAAAGGTGGCAAGAATACACAGAAGAACTATACAAATAAGATCTTCAAACCCAGATAACCATGATGGTGTGATCATTCACCTAGAGCCAGACACCCTGGAATGCAAAGGGAAGTGGGCCTTAGGAAGCATCACAATGAACAAAGCTAGTGGAGGTGATGGAACTCCAGCTGAGTTATTTAAAATCCTAAAAGATGATGCTGTGAAAGTGCTGCACTCAATATGCAAGAAAATTTGGAAAACTCAGCAGTGGCCACAGGACTGGAAAAGGTCAGTTTTCATTCCAATCCCAAAGAAAGGCAATGCCAAAGAGTGCACACAACTGCACTCATCTCATACACTAGCAAAATAATGCTCAAAATTCTCCAAGCTAGTCTTCAATAGTACGTGAACTGAGAACTTCCAGATGCTCAAGCTGGATGGGCCAAAGAACTAAATAGACATTTCTCCAAAGAAGACATACAGATAGCTAACAAACACATGAAAAGATGCTCAACATCACTCATTATCAGAGAAATGCAAATCAAGACCACAATGAGGTACCATTTCACACCAGTCAGAAAGGCTGTGATCCAGAAGTCTGCAAGCAATACATGCTGGAGAGGGTGTGGAGAAAAGGGAACCCTCTTACACTGTTGGTGGGAATGCAAATTAGTACAGCCACTATGGAAAACAGTGTGGAGATTCCTTAAAAAATTGC
>SJXQ01002515.1:0-18434 GCA_006408695.1 Aepyceros melampus
TGACACTACACATCAACTATACTTACAGGGTTTATTTTATGGGGTTGAAATCTCTATTTCTAATTCCTTGAGAACTTTAACCTGGAAAATAGGAGACTTTGGCACTCAGGTAGAAATGGTAATTATATACTTTAGAAAGGCCTCTAACTTCTTGCTCATTAAATCAACAAAGACTCATATTTTGTTGAGAATTTTATGTTCTTTTCTTAGTTCCTGGCATATGCTCTGAATATTCATGGACATTCTCTGAGAGATTTTAAAGTTGTGAAGTGAAAGTGTTATTTGCTCAGTCATGTCCGACTCTGTGATCCCGTGGACTGTAGCCCACCAGGTTCCTCTGTCCATGGGATTTCCCAGGCAAGAATACTGGAGTGAGTAACAACTGCCTTCTCCAGGGGATCTTCCTAACTCAGGGATTGAACCTTTATCTCCTGTATTACACATAGACTTTTTACCATCTGAACCACCAGGAAATTCCCTTAAAATTGTATTATCATTATTTTGATATGTTAAAAGACTGAATGATGGGACACAGACATTTACTACTAAGTAATTATCCTTGGTCTCTTTTACATTTCTTCTTTGCAGTTAATCAGAAACATGTGATTTTTTCTAGTCTATGGATATTGAGTGGAAATGGCACATGTCACTTCCAGACCAAAGTATTTCATACTAGAATGTAGTTGCTATGTATCTCTTCCTCTGATAAAATGACATAAGGATATATGTTTTATTGTCAAAGGATCTGTCAGCTTATTCTGTAAAGGAATATGTGAAATAAAACCCTTTTTGAAATGCTTTGGTTTAGGAATAGTTATAAAATACTATTTTATTAAATAATTAAATTTTAGGGAATAATTTGTTAGAGCATAATATTCTTTTCTGATTAAGATGGTATGATGATCTCTAGCCCTAGGTGGTGATCTCTCTTTTCTCATGATGGCAAAGTTTATTCTATATTCTGAAACTCTTTTGGTATCTAGTGAACACATTTTCAAGCAACTATTATATTTCCTTATAGTAACAAAAGAGCCCAAAATGCAGTACTTGGGTGCAATCTCAAAAATGACAGAATCACCTCGGTTCATTTTCAAGGCAAACCATTCAATTTCATGGTAGTCCAAGTCTGTGACCCAACCATTAATGCTGAAAAAGCTGAAGTTGAATGGTTCTGTGAAGACCTACATGACCTTCTAGAACTAACACCAAAACAAGATGTCATTTTTATCATAGGGGACTGGAATGCAAAAGTAGGAAGTCAAGAGACACCTGGAGTAACAGGCAAGTTTGGCCTTGGAGTACAAAATGAAGCAGGGCAAAGGCTAACAGAGTTACTCCAAGAGAGCAAACTGGTCATAGCAAACACCCTCTTCCAATAATACAAAAGAAGACCCTATACATGGACATCACCAGATGGCCAACACTGAAATCAGATTGATTATATTCTTTGCAGCCAAAGATGGAAAAGCTCTAAACACTCAGCAAAAATAAGACTGGGAGCTAACAGTGGCCTAGATCATGAACTCCTTATTGCCAAATTCAGACTTAAATTGAAGAAAGTATGGAACACCACTAGTCCATTCAGGTATGATCTGAAACAAATCCCTTATGATTATACAGTGGAAGTGACAAAAAGATTCAAGGGATTAAATCTGAAAGACAGAGTGCCTTAAGAACTATGGACAGAAGTTTGTAACATTGTACAGGAGATGGTAATCAAAACCATCCCCAAGAAAAAGAAATGCAAAAAGTTTGTCTGAGGAGGCCCTACAAATAGCTGAGAAAAGAAGAGAAGCAAAAGGCAAAGGAGAAAAGGAAAGCTATACCCATCTGAATGCAGACATGCAAAGAATAGCAAGGAGAGATAAGAAAGCCTTCCTCATGATCAGTGCAAAGAAATAAAGGAAAACAATAGAGTGGGAAAGACTAGAGATCTCTTCAAGAAAATTAGAGATACCAAGGGAATATTTCATGCGATGGACACAATAAAGGATAGAAATAATGTATTGACCTAACAGAAGCAGAAGATATTAAGAAGAGGTGGAAGAATACACAGAAGAACTATACAAATGAAATCTTAATGACACAGATAACCATGATAATATGATCACTCAGCTAGTGGCAAACATCTTAGAAAGCAAAGTTAAGTGGGCCTTAGGAAGGCAATTTAAAAAATGGAAGCATTACTATGAAAAATCTAGTGAAGGTGATGGAATTCCAGTTAAGCTATTCAAATCTTAAAAGATGATGCTTTGAAAGTGCTGCACTCAATATGCTAGCAAATTTGGAAAACTCATCAGTGGTTACAAGATGGGAAAAGTAGGCTTTTATTCCAATTCCAAAGAAAGACAATGCCAAAGAATGTTCAAACTACCACACACTCATACACTATAGCAAGTTAATACTCAAAATTCTCCAAGCTATGCTTCAACAGTATGTGAACAATGAACTTCCAGATGTTCAAGCTAGATTTAGAAAAGGCAGAAAAACCAGAGATCAAATTGCCAACATTTGTTGGATCATCAAAATAGCAAGAGAATTCCAGAAAAATACCTATATGCTTCTTTGACTATGCTAAAGCCTTTGACTGTGTGGATCACAACAAACTGTGGAAAATTCTTCAAGAGATAGGAATACCAGACCACCTTACCTGCCTGTATGTAGGTCAAGAGCAACAGTTAAAACCAGACATGGAACAGTTAACTGGAACCAAATTGAGAAGGGAAAATGTCAAGGCTATATATTCACCCTGCTTATTTCACCTCAATGCAGAATACATCATGTGAAATGCTGTGCTGGATGAAGCACAAGCTGGAATCAAGATTGCATTCCAGAAAAATACCTATATGCTTCTTTGACTATGCTAAAGCCTTTGACTGTGTGGATCACAACAAACTGTGGAAAATTCTTCAAGAGATAGGAATACCAGACCACCTTACCTGCCTGTATGTAGGTCAAGAGCAACAGTTAAAACCAGACATGGAACAGTTAACTGGAACCAAATTGAGAAGGGAAAATGTCAAGGCTATATATTCACCCTGCTTATTTCACCTCAATGCAGAATACATCATGTGAAATGCTGTGCTGGATGAAGCACAAGCTGGAATCAAGATTGCTGGGAGAAATATCAATAACCTCAGATATGCAGATGACACCACACTTATGGCAGAAAGTGAAGAGGAACTAAAAAGCCTCTTGTTGAAAGTGAAAGAGGAGAGTGAAAAAGTTGGTTTAAAGCTCAACATTCAGAAAACGAAGATCATGGCATCTGGTCCCATCACTTCATGGGAAATAGATGGGGAAACAGTAGAAATAGTGTCAGACTTTATTTTTCTGGGCTCCAAAATCACTGCAGATGGTGACTGCCTCTTGAGAAACCTGTATGCAGGTCAGGAAGCAACAGTTAGAACTGGACATTTGGAACAACAGACTGGTTCCAAATAGGAAAAGGAGTATGTCAAGGCTGTATATTGTCACCCTGCTTATTTAACTTATATGCAGAGTACATCATGAGAAATGCTGGGCTGGAGGAAGCACAAGCTGGAATCAAGATTGCCGAGAGAAATATAAATCACCTCAGATATGCAGATGACACCACCCTTATGGCAGAAAGTGAAGAGGAACTAAAAAGCCTCTTGATGAAAGTGAAACAAGAGAGCGAAAAAGTTGGCTTAAAGCTCAACATTCAGAAAACGAAGATCATGCATCTGGTCCCATCACTTCATGGCAGATAGATGGGGAAACAGTGGAAACAGTGGCTGACTTTATTTTTCTGGGCTCCAAAATCACTGCAGATGGTGACTGCAGCCATGAAATTAAAAGACACTTACTCCTTGGAAGAAAAGTTATGACCAACCTAGATAGCATATTCAAAAGCAGAGACATTACTTTGCCAACAAAGGTCCGTCTAGTCAAGGCTATGGTTTTTCCTTGGTCATGTATGGTGTGAGAGTTGGACTGTGAAGAAACCTGAGCACTGAAGAATTAATGCTTTTGAACTGTGGTGTTGGAGAAGACTCTTGAGAGTCCCTTGGACTGCAAGGAGATCCAACCAGTCCATCCTAAAGGAGATCAGTCCTGGGTATTCATTGGAAGGACTGTTGTTGAAGCTGAAACTCCAATACTTTGGCCACCTGATGCGAAGAGCTGACTCATTGGAAAAGACCCTGATACTCGGAAAGATTGAGGGCAGGCGGAGACGATGACAGAGGATGAGATTGTTGGATGGCATCATCACCTCAATGGACGTGGGTTTGGGTGGACTCCGGGAGTTGGTGGTGGATAGGGAGGCCTGGCGTGCTGCGGTTCATGGGGTTGCAAAGAGCTGGACACTACTGAGTGACTGAACTGAACTGAATTGGGAAACTAAGATCCTGCAAGCCATGCAACAAGGCCAAAGAAAAAAAAGCTGCAGCAAATCTTGCCCATTATTTTGAATTATTTCTTAGAATTAGAGATGTTTATATTAATCTTACTCATTTCACCTCACCTACCCATTTTCATTTCAAAATTTCTTGGTAACTTTTTCTGGTTTACATTTCTTTTAATACAAAGTTCCTTTTTTAAAAAAATTTTTGGCATGCGGTTCACTGTTTGAAAAACATCTGCGATGTCCTTTGCCCATTTATCTTATGAGATCTTAATGTTGTCCTTATTAAGTCTGTGAAATACCTGTGTGACTTGGTTTTTCCAAATAAAGAGGTTAACTTTTTCCTGAACATATGCTTTTCTAGTTTGCCCTTTTTATTTGTACTATGACTTTTACACACAAAACTATCTCATGTTTATAGTGAGATAATTCAATAGTTGTATGGATTTTGTCTGCTGGTTCTAGAATGTTGACCCTGCTCTAGGACTTGTTCCTCCTTTTGGCTATCTTAATTCTCATCTTTTTCAAAAAATATCATTACCAGTTTTATTCTTCAAGAGTAATTTTAGATCCATGTCCTCAATTTTCAAAAACCCTCTTAATTTTTATCTGTACCTACTTGCCAGTAATAATTTACTTACTCAAGTCCATACATTAATTGGTGGAGAACTGATTTCTTTACAATATTGAATCGTGAGGTAGATCTTTCCTGTCTCAAAAAGGTCAGGAAGCACACCTGGAGCCAAGACACAAGGGGATGGACAAGCATGGCCTGCCCCGGAGGCTCTGATCACCACGGGTGGGGAAGTGAGTCTATGAGTGTTCCCAGGTTGGGCCGGCCACGCCCACCTGCCGACCTGTCTGCCTGAGGGAGTCCAGGTGAGAGACAGGGACATGTCTGGAGGGGTCAAGACCCCTGGTTTCTAGTCCCATCCCCCAAGGTCCCCTCCAGCTCTGAAATCCTTCTCATCTCTGCTTTGTGGGGGGTAAGACATGGTGGTGCAAGAAGGTGCCCTCTTAACCCATCCTGCACCCAGACCAGTGCCTGCTGCTCACCGTGCCCCATTCCTATAGGAAGAGCGGGGAAGGAAGGAATGGCATCGTCCCAGTTTACAGAAGAGTTTAGACCGTGCCTATGTGTTCAGAGTCCGCTCTCCCAGCCATGAGTGTAAACGAAACCACCAAGGGGCGTGTTAAGCTGGGGCCCTGAGATCCCAGGTCTGGGTGGCTATGATGCTCTTCGTCTGCAGAGCACATTCTGTGTAGTGAAATTCTCGAACACCGATCTAGGTGAGACTTCTCGGCTAAAAGGGGAGAGGTCGTGGACAGGAGGTTTGCCTGGAGTCTTAGGCACAATGATGCTTTAAAAGTTTGTGTATAGACAAGAAATGTGGAAACAAGACAGTTGGATACATTATAGCAGGGGTCCCCAAACTCCGGGATCTAATGCCTGATGATCTGAATTGGAGCTGATGTAATAATAATAGAAATAAAGAGCAAATAAATGTAATGCACTTGGATCATCCTGAAACTATCCCCTCCACAGTGGAAAAACTGTCTTCTCACGAAACCAGTCCTTGGTGCCAAAAAGACTGAGGACCCCTGCATCATAGGGCTGGTGAGGTTGTGGGTGACTTTCAACTATGTGTTTGTTGCTTTCAGTGTTTGCAAAGACTACAAACCCTAAGGACCTCTCTCGGTGCAGGAAAGCAAAAACAGTGGTTGGTCGCGTAGCGACTGGGGGCTGGCCAGGCCGCGTCACTCATTGTCCTTTCCCTGAGTGACTACACCCTTGGAGGTAAGGTTGCTCTCTGGTTGAGGAGTTTTTAAAATGTTTTCCAACAGCCTGCCTGAGTTTGCTCTAGTTTAGAAACATTTGAGGCTGTACCCACAGCACTGAGGGTGAAGCGTGACCAGCTGCCCACCTCTGGTGCAGACACAGCCTTGAAGGCTGTAAGAAAAACCCCTGCTTCCCCCCCTTTAGGGTTAACCCGCTCCCCAGCCAGCCGACTAGCAACACCTTCCACCCTACTCCCCGCCCCCGAAAGCCCGCTCAGGAAAACCTCTGAGTTAAAAGTTGCCTTTGTGACTGGAAGAATTTTTATTAGGCAAAAGCGTTGACAAGTTTGTCATTCCCAGAATCTGCTAACACCCTCCCCCGACTCCCTTCGATTTTTAGTACTTTTTTCCTCCTCATTTCTAAAAGGGGGGAAAACTGTCTCGAACAGGCAGAGAGTTTTATCCAAGGTGTTTGGCAGTGACTCCGTGAGCCAGGAGAGATTTATGTCTCCTCCGTTCTCTGGCACTGCCTGGTGTGAGCTCACTTAAAACAACCGAATAAATGAGTTCACTTTATCCCGTCAAAATGGAGCCAAGGGCGGCATGGTACCCAGCTGGGGTCCTGGGGGACCCTGAGGCAACGTTCCTGTCTCAGTCGCCTGTGCTGAGCTCAGCTGTTTTTATGTCTGTCTGAGATCATTAAAACGAGGAGGGCAGAGAGCAGAAAGCCCCGTGGAATTGGGGGCAGAACGGGAACCCCACTTGGAGTCTAGAGGCCTCAGCCAAAAGCACGAACCCAGGGGGTTGGCTTAAAAGGCCGCCTCTCCCCAGTTGGGTTTGGTCTGAGTTCCCTGAAGTGCCCCACCCCCAACAGCCCTCTGCCCCCCAGTGTGGTTTCTTCTTGCAGATAGTCCCAAGAATACTGGGTTTCCTGTCTCATGAAGTCATATTTTTTTCTTTCCTGCTGCCCTACTACCACTGACAGCAGGCTCATGAAGTCAGCCTTGTTGCTCTAAAAAAAAAAGAATGTGGATTCTGTCCTGGGTGAATTTTCTGGGCCAGGCCTGGGTCCTGCTCTCTCACGTGGGTTTGGGCTCAGGAGTCACCAAGCAGCTGTATTATTAACCTGAGGCAATGTGATTAGGAACAGAACAGCTGCCCCAAAGGGAAAGACTGGAGCGGAGGTAGGCTGGTCTGCTCATCCAGGAGGGAGTGCCCGTGTGGCCCTCCGCTTGCCCCCTAGGCTGGGCTTATCGCTCCTTCCAGAGTCCTGGGCTGCAGCCAGAGGGAGGAAGGCCTTTGGCTTTTGTCTTAGGATGGGAATCAGGACTGTAACAACTCCTACGATTTTTAAGCTTTTAAAGATGACAAACAGAGTGTGTCTCCTAGACTGTTAGCAGCCTAAAGGTGGGGGTTGTGTCTGCCTCCTTAGGAAGGATGGGAAGGAGAGAGGGAGAGAGTAACTCTCTCGCTAGTCCTGGGAAACCTATTTGACTATCAATAGATCAATGGAAAGGGCTTTCCAAGTGGCTCAGTAGTAAAACAAATCCACCTGCCATTGCAGGATTAAACATGGGTTCAATCCCTGGATCGGGGGAGATCCCCAGGAGAAGGAAATGGCAACCCACACCAGTATTCTTGCCTGGGAAATCCCCCAGACAGAGGATCCTGGTGGGCTACAGTGTATGGTCTATGAAGTTGCAACGAGTCAGAAACAACTTAGCGACCAAACACCACCAAGATCAATGGAAAAGGAGGTGTAGTGTATATAAATGAAATGAAATGAAATGTATCATTAAACCTTGAGAAAGAAGGAATATCTGTCATTAGTAACAACGTGGATGAACCTGGAGAACATTATCCTGAGCAAAATAAACCAGACAGAAAAAGAAATAAGAAAAGATCCCTTTTGATAAATGCAGCAGCTGAGAGGTTGTGGTTTCTATCCTGTAGCCAGTCTGGCATTGGACTGCAGGCCTGTCTGAATCCTTGTTCTCTGCCCTTCCCTGCGTCAGTATTGCCCAGATTTCAATCACTCTTTGTTTTCACCTTCTTTGCCAATCTTCACATGACATAGATGTATAAATATATCCTTAAATCAATTTATTTTTACTTAAAAATATAACTAGGTAGGACCTACCTGGTGATTCAGTGGTAAAGAATCTGACTGCCAAAGCAGGAGACACAGGTTTGATCTCTGATCCAGGAAGATCCCACATGCCTCGGAGCAATAAATCCAGTGTGTCATAACTATTGAGCCTGAGCTCTAGAACCTGGGACCCGCAACTACTGAGCCCAGGAGCCTCAACTACTGAAGCCCACGTGCCCTAGAGTCCGTGCTCTCAGCAAGAGAAGCCTCTGCAATGAGAAGCTGAGCACTGCAACTAGAAAGTAGGGCCTGCTCCCTGAAACCAGAGAAAAAGCCTGTCCAGCAACAAAGACCCTGAACAGCCAATAAATAAATAAACGTTATTAAAAATATAGCTAGTCTGACATGCTGGCTATATTTTTCTAACACGCATTAAAGTACGAATAACTTTAAGATAATAATCATCACCTATGCATCACCTTACAAGCAGCTCAGAGTGCTCCCATGGTTCCAGAGCCGTGGTTCTCAGTGTGGTCCCCAGGCTGGCAGCATCGGCACCGCCTGAGACCTTCTTAGAAGTCTTAATTCTCAGGTCCTACCCAGACCTCCTGCATCACAGACTCGGGCGTGGGGCTCAGTAAGGTCTTTTCTCACACCCTTCAGGTGATTCTGATGCTGCTAAAGTTCAGGAATTGTTGCAGGAAGGGGGACCCCTTCCAGGGCCCGAAACTGGGCTCTTGTCTAACATTCGGAAATGAATTGTCCGAGGAGACACATGTGCTGACCAAGCAAGAGATTTTATTGGGAAAAGGCACCTGGGTGGAGAGCAGTAGGGTAAGGGAACCCAGGAGAACTGCTCTGTCAAATGGCTTGCAGTCTTGGGTTTTATGGTGATGAGATTAGTTTCCGGGTTGTCTTTAGCCAATCATTCTGACTCATGGTCCTTCCTGGTGGTACACACCTTGTTCAGCCAAGATGAATTCCAGAGAGGATTCTGGGAGGTGGTCAGACAGGTGGTGTCTCCTTTTGACCTTTCCTGAACTCTTCTGGTTGGTGGAGGCTTATCAGTTCCCTCTTCCTTTCCAGGACCTCTTGTCATAAAACAACCCATGCAAATGGTTACTATGGTGCCTGGCCAGGGTGGGCAATTTCAATCAGTGTGCTTCCCCTAACAGAACCATTGCACTGGAGGGTTGGGCCCCTCAGGAATGTCCTGGTTGAGTCCCCTTTGCCCCCGTATCCTGGATCCTCATGGTGTCCCCAGGACCACAGAGCAAGGAAAGCCCTGGGTGAAGCACCATATACACGTAAACTCATTCGTTAGGAAAGACAGGAAGTGTGGTATGAAAGAACATCTTCGTCAAGGAAAACACCTTACCTTGAAACTTATACATAAGGGTACAAAGAGCCAATACTGGTTCACTTCCCAGTGACCACTTGGGTCAGAACTCAGAAGTGGTCGGGAACTCCCAGCAAAGCAGGTAGCTCGCATTGCTTAGAGCAGCTCTGTCCAACAGAACTCTCTGCAGTGATGGAAATGTTCACTATCCACTGTAGGCTGGGAGACAGTTCTCCATGGGTCTTACATTTCTGCACATTTGAAAGCAGAGGCACTGAATGCCTTTTTTTCTGGACACTTTTCAAGGGCATTTATGTAGCCAACAGCTTTGGAAGGAAAAGGTAGTGTCTTCCTCCAGAGCAAAGGACTTCGTGCTTCCTGCCTATTAGAAAAGACCTAGGTCTCCTAAACTCAGAGTTCTAGTCCTATATTGTGACCCACTCACTGCATGTCCATATAAGCAGGTATCTCCAGCCCTCTTCACATTGCCCTGTGGGAACTGGAACTCAGGAAACCAGAGAAAGAAAATGCTGATACCCTGACTGCTGATACCGCTATAAATAATAAAGTCCTTATCTCAAATCCTGAATTCTCATGTCTTCTGCTGGCATCCACAGAACTGGCAGACTAACTTCCTAGCTTGCAACTAGGGCAAGAGGTGAGATTCCTTGAATTTCTTGACACATTGAATGACACGTGGCTCTTAAAAGCTGGAAATGTTTCTAGTGTGACCAAGAAACTAAATTTTTAGTTTTAAATTTTTCCTAGTTTTATTAGATATAATTGAAAAATACAATTGTATATATTTAAAGCATACAAAGTGATGATTTGATCCATTGTGAAATGATTGCCACAATCAAGTTAATTAACATATATTTATTAAAATCACATAGTCGGGCTTCCCAGGTGGCACTAGTGGTAAAGAATCCACCCCCCAGTACAGGAGATGCAGGAGACTCGGTTCAGTCTGTGGCTCAGGGTGATCCCCTGGAGAAGGAAATGGCAGTCTGCTTTAGTATTCTTGCCTGGGAAATCCCAAGGACAGAGGAGCATAGTGGGCTAAGTCCACGGGGTTGCAAAGAGTTGGACACAACTGAACAACTGAACAGTCACCTGAGGCTAGGGACTATCTTACTGGACCATATTACTTAGAATGTTCAAGCATCAACTGGCGTGCCCACTGGTCAAGGATACTACTGAGAGAGTCTCTACATTGAGAGTAAGTAAGTTGAAACTTAGGTGATCTCTAAGTTAAACTCAACATTTAAAACACTAAGACCATGGCATCCGGTCCCATCATTTCTTGGCAAATAGATGGGGAAACAATGGAAACAGTGACAGACTTTTTATTTTCTTGAGTTCCAAAATGACTGCAAATGGTGACTGCAGCCATGAAATTAAAAGTTGCTCCCTCCTTGGAAGAAAAGCTATGACCAACCTAGACAGTATGTTAAAAAGCAGAGACATTACTTTGCCAACAAAAGTCCATCTAGCCAAAGCTATGGTTTTTCCAGTAGTCATATATGGATGTGAAAGTTGGACCATAAAAAAAGCTGAGTGCCAAAGAATTGATGCTTTTGAATTGTGGTGTTGGAGAAGACTCTTGAGAGTCCCTTGGACTGCAAGGAGATCCAACCAGTCTATCCTAAAGGAAATTAGTCCTGAATTTTCATTGGAAGAACTGATGCTGAAGCTGAAATTTCAATACTTTGGTCACCTGATGTGAAGAACTGACTTATTAGAAAAGACCCTGATGCTGGGAAAATTGAAGGCAGGAGGAGAAGGGAACGACAGAGGATGAGATGCTTGGATGGCATCACTAACTCAATGAACATGAATTTGAGCAAGCTGCAGGAGCTGGTGATGGACAGGGAAGCCTGGTGTGCTGCAGTCCAGGGGGTCACAAAGAGTTGGACACGACTGAGCAACTTCACTGAACTGACTGAAGTTATTTTCAGTATTTGAGTTTCCACACGTTTGGAAGAGTTGAACAGTGAAGAGATATATTTTCTTTTTTTATTTATTATATCCAGGGGTGTTTCATGGTACAGGTGAGAGATGAGAGGAAAGAGAAATTGGGCTGAGTTTAGAGCCTGGGGATGGGGAGATGGTCCTCCTGTAGGATACATCTCTTGGAAGAGGCTTGGAGGCTAGAGGGAGCTTCCTTGGTGGCTAAGATGGTAAAGAATCTGCCTGCAATGCAGGAGACCCGGATTTGATCCCTGGGTCAGGAAGATCCCCTGGAGAAGGAAATGGCAACCCATTACTGTACCCTTGCCTAGGAAATTCTGTGGACAGAAGAGCCTGGCAGGCTACAGTTCATGGGCTTACAGGGTGGGACACAACTTAGCAGCTAAACTTACCACCACGACACCTTAAGCTTGGAGGCTAGAGAGACAGAAAATATGGCCGGAGACGACGAGCAGACCAGGGGCCCTTAAAGAATGTTCTCAGCTCAGCCTCCCCTTCCCCTGAGCCTGAGAATACCTACATCTGCTCCAGGCTAGCTGAAGACCCCTCAGGGCCCTTCTCAGCTCCCCAGGTTCCTGCCCCTCTCACCTCCCAGCTCAGAACAATCTCCCTTTTGACTGAGGCTCAGGCCCTGCTGACAGGTCAGGTCATATGTACCTAATCAGGAGGAGCTGGGGCCTGAAGGATGATAAACGGGACTTCTCCTTCAGTAAAGTTTGTGCGGAATATTGGAAACAGCTGTGCCAGGGAGAGCCAGAGCCTGTGGGGACCTGAAGGGGGTGGATTGAAGTGGGGAAGCACCAGGGCAAAAGTCTAAAGGGTGCTTTGCTGCCCAAAGGCTGACAGAGCTAGTGAGCTTAATCCAATGCTACTCTAAAATCCTGGGCTTTGAGGAGAAGAGAGAATGCCCTGGAATCAGAGGACACGGGTCATGGCCAAGCAGATCTTGACTACCTGACAGACATTTATTTGCAATCATTGCTATTTATTTCATAAATATCACACCAACTTCTCTGCAAGTTGCTATTCTCACTAACCTCATGACAGAAAGAGAGAAAGAAAGTGAAGTCACTCAATCGTGTCCGACTCTTTGGGACCCCATGGACAGTAGCCTACCAGGCTCCTCAGTCCATGGAATTTTCCAGGCAAGAGTACTGGAGTGGGTTGCCATTTCCTTCTCCAGGGATTTTCCCAACCTAGGGATTGAACCCAGGTCTCCCACACTGCAGGCAGACGTTTTACTGTCTGAGCCACCTTGGGGAGCCTAATGAAAATCCTTCTGATTTATTTTTTCTTATATTGTGGTAAAATAGCTTCCCAGGTGGCTCAGTGGTAAAGAGCCCACTGCCAATGCAGGAGGTGCATGTGGGATTCCTGTGTCTGGAAGGTCCCCTGGAGAAGGAAGTGGCAACTCACTCCGGTATCCTTGCCTGGAGAATCCCATGGACAGAGGAGCCTGGTGGGCTACAGTCCATGGGGTTGCAGAGAGTCAGGCACGACAGAGCATACACACACACATATAACACAACATTTATCATCTCTACCGTTTTTAAGTGTAACTCTCAGTGATGCTAAAGTATTCTAATTGCTGTACATCCCACCTCTAGAACTTTTTCATCTTGTAAAACTGAACTTCCATACGTTTAAACAATTCCCCATCCCATCTCTGCCCCAGCCATGGACAACCACCATCCTTTCTGCTTCTATAAATCTGACCATTAGAGATGTATCTAAAGTGGAATCATAATAGCATTTGTCTTTATGCAATTTATTATTTTGAATAGCTGCATAATGTTATAGTATTGGTGTGGTGGGAAAACTTACCACAAAAAAATGTTATAAAGAATTTTTTGTATCCATTACCTTGTGTACTGGAGTCTGTCAGGGTTTTTTCCTACTCCCCTGTAGGATAAACTCCAGAAATGACATGGCTATATTAAAGAGATGCATCTTTTAAATTTTTATATATGTTACCAGATCACTTTCTCCAAAGTCCAAGGTAATTCACATACCTGCCAGCTGTATTTGAGCATGTGTCTCTCCCATGTCTTCACAGCTGTGGCTATCATCATTCTTTTCAAGTTTTGCTATTCTAATAAAAGAAAAGTGATGTCACATCTTAAAATTTGCATCTCCTTGACTATTAGTGAGATTGAGCATCTCCCCATAAATGTACTGACCATTTGTTTTGTCCATTTTCAGCTAGGTCGTTTCTCTTTCTTATTGTGTATAAGAGCTCTTTGCGTATTACAGATGTTAACTCTTTACTGGTGGTAATTGAAATATTTGCTCCAGTATATAATTTGTCTTTTGATTTTGTATATGTTACCTTTTATTCTTCCAAAATTTAAACATTTAAAATTTTCCTCTATAGCTTCTGGACTTTCTGCTTTGTTTAGAAAAATCTCCTCAAACCCTAGATTGTATAAATATTCTCCTAATTTTTTCCTCATTAAATTGCTTTAAATATTTAAATTGTTTTAAATATTTCCTTGAGAAATTGTTTAAATATAAAAACCAATATTTAAATTGTTTTCAATGTTTAAATTTAAATACATTTAAATCTTTCATCTATTTGAAACTTGGTTTTAATAACTCATGGCGTAGAGAGCTTAACCTTGTTTTGTTTTTTCAGCCAGCCAGCCAGTTGTGTCTATACAATTTATTAAATAAACTATCCTTTTTCCCCACTGGTTTGAAATACCACCTTTATTCTTATACTATAGTCCATATGTTCTGGGTTATATTTCCTGACTGGTTTCTATTTCCATCCCCTGCATCTATTTATCTTGTCCTTTACCTTTAATGTATGATTTGATCACAGTGATTTATAGTTGGTTTTCTTAAGGCCACTTTTACCTAAATACTTCTTCACTGATGTTGTTTTCATATCTAACATTATACAAATTCCTTCCAGCTGTCAGAGCCTGTGAATGTCAGTAACTCTTCAAGACAAGACAGAGTCCATCCAGGGAAGGCTGGCCCTTTCAGGAACCAACCAAGACTGAGGCCAGACAGTGATATTAGATGCTGCTGCTGCTGCTAAGTCACTTCAGTCGTGTCCGACTCTGTGCCACCCATACATAGATGGCAGCCCACGAGGCTTCCCCGTCCCTGGGATTCTCCAGGCAAGAACACTGGAGTGGGTTGCCATTTCCTTCTCCAATGCATGAAAGTGAAAAGTCAAAGTGAAGTCGCTCAGTCATGTCTGACTCTTCGCAACCCCATGGACTGCAGCCTACCAGGCTTCTTTGTCCGTGGCATTTTCCAGGCAAGAGTACTGGAGTGGGTTGCCATTGCCTTCTCCAGATATTAGATTAGTACCAACTATATGCTCAGCATTGCTTAGCACTCTGCCTGGCCTTATTAAAAGCGCTTAGTAAAAGCTAGGCATAATTACCAATTTAACATTTATTGAGTGCCAATTAAAAGGCTGGGCCCTGCACTTTGTGTAAGAGATTCAAAGCAGTAAAGATCTGGACACTGCTTTTTCTTCTCTTGTTTATTTATTTATTTCGCTGTGCTGGGTCTTCTTTGCAGCACTGGGAACTTCCGTCTGCACTGAGACATTTGGATCTTTAGTTGCAGCATGTGAATTCAGTTGTGGACTGTGGGATCCAGTCCCGTGGCCAGGGATCAAATCCCAGGCCCCTGCATTGGGAGTGTGGAGTCTTAGCCACTGGACCACCAAGGAAGTCCCGACTCTAAGGGTTTCACGTCTTAGGTCCAGACCTAGCCTCTGGCCACTGCTTTGCGATGCTGACCTTGCACCCTGTGAACCCCATTTCTGCTTTGCTAGCTGTTTCTTCATAGATTTCCCAGTAGGAGCCGCTAAAGGGAAGCTATAGGATGGACAAAGAAGGGTGGGCATCTCCTTGCGCCTGTGTGTTCCCCGTACGCCTCACTCTGTACTTCTCCACCCCAGCAGCAGCAGGCCCACCCTGAAGCAGTGGCTGAATGCAGTTTGCAGTTTTTCCAACACTGACAGCTTCATCATCCACCACCCACTCCCACACGCCTGCCCCAAAGCACCCAGCACCAGCTGGCAGGTGCCTCTTCCTGAGGTCTGGGCATAAGCCCAGGGGTCTTCGCTTCCTGTCAGAGCCTCCTCCTCAGGGGTCTGAGTCCCAGGCTCTGGGTCCCCCTCCTTTCCATGTTGAAGGTTTGGTGATTCCAGCCTCCTTTGTTTTCCCAGCCCCTGCCATTGCCAGCTCTGTGACACCCAAGCATGCTCTTGTGTTACCTAATTAGCAACTTTATACCCAGTTACCAATTCTTTATAGTCAATTCTCTTTTCAACTGACTGATGTGGTTTCTGTCTCCCGCCTGGACTCCGACTGACACAGGTAATGAAGAATTAAAGTTTTCAGAAGGCTGGGGATCTGCTTCTCTTGGCCGCCCTGCAGAGCACTCCCCCCTCCTCCATTCCCAGAATTATTTGGCTGCCAGTTGCCAAGGAGACGGCTGACAATCTCCAGTTGCCAAGCCTCCCCCTGGAACTCTACAGAGACATTCTGGAAACTCCTTTCTCCTTCCAGCTCCCCAGCCAGGGAACTTGGAGAATCGAGCCAGGTTGGGGAGCAGGGGATGGGAAGGGGGCGGCGGGGAGCAGCCTAGGCCTGAAGATGAAGAAAGAGGCAAGAGCTTTCCTTGAGCCCTTTCTCTGCTAACCTTTCTCTGCCTGGCTCCCCAACAGCCCTGTCCAGACAGATGCTCACTGGGTCCAGCCAAGGCTGAATTCTCCAACCAGGCCCTCAATCACGGAAAGCTGTCTTAGCACCGTTACTCCAGGCATGATAGAAGCCCCAGCACCAGCTGGGGCAGGGAAGGGCCTGGAACCTCTCTTAGAGAGGACCCTCTACTGGAGCAGCATTAAATATGCTCTCAAATCTGGTGTCCGGGCCCAGGCTCCAGGCTATTTCATAATAGCAATAACAGCAACACTGATGATAACAATAGCAGGCAGGTGGGTGTGAATCTCACTCCACAAACTTACATGTGCAAGAGTGTCTGTTCCTTTATTTCACTAAAATCAGATAAAGTGGATTCCATACTGGAGTCCTTGCCCTTCCCAGGGGTTTCCTGAGTTACCAAAAACAGAGAAGCTTCAAACCTCAGGTCCTTGGGGCTGCTGCTGACCTTGTAGCCTGAGCCTCTGGGGGCCTCTCCACTTCTCCGCCCCCAGCAGGCATGGCCCCGACCTTGATCCTTTTCCAGGAACCCAGGGACCTGTGACCTATCCTCAACTCAGGAAAATCTCTCCCTCTCCACTCTACCTCCACATGCTTTTTCCTTTCTCCTACTCATCACTTCCACTGAGAATACCTAACATGACTTTTCAATGAATTTGGGCTTCACAAAAATAGGGAAATGCTAACTTTGGTGTCGGGCTTCCTTGGTGGCTCAATGGTAAAGAATATGCCTGCCAATGCAGGAGCTGCAGGTTCTATCCCTGGGTTGGGAAGATCCCCTGGAGCAGAAAATGGCAACTCACCCTTGGGCAATCCCATGGACAGAGAAGCCTGGTGGGTTACAGTCACAGAAAGTTGGATTCGACTTAGTGACTAAATAACAACTTTGGTATTAAGCGGGTTTTGCATCTGCCCTGTAAAAACCCCTGAAGCAAAGTGGAACTAAAGACTTGGCTGAAGATGCTTCGTTGATTTTATTTTCACGTAGGTTTTTTTTTTTTCTTCTCTCAATAGTGTGTGCATGCTCAGTTGTTAAGTCATGTCCGACTCTTTGCAACCCCAAGGACTGTAGCCCTCTAGGCTCCCCTGTTCATGGGATTTTCCAGGTAAGAATACTGGAGTGGGTTGCCGTTTCCTTCTCCAGGATTCTTAATAGTAGTTGTATTTAATACTTCATTTTTTATTGGGGTACAATTGCAATGTTGGGTTAGTTTCTTCTGTAAAAAGAAAGTGAATCAGCTGTATGGATACATATATCTGGGGCTTCCTCGGGGGCTCAGTGGTAAAGAACCTGCAATGCAGGAGATGCAGGAGACATGGGTTCGATCCCTGGGTCAAGAAGATCCCCTGGAGGGGGGCGTGCAACCCACCCCAGTAGTTTTACCTGGAGAATCCCATGGATAGAGGAGCCTGGAGGGCTATAGTCCATAGGGTCGCAAAGAGTCAGACACACTGAAGCAATTTAGCACTCACACATGCATATAACACCTTCTTCTTGAGCCTCCTTCTCATCCCTCATCCAACCCCTCTAGGTTCACGAAGGTATTTTAGAGATACCATTACATCTCATCCCTGAATGTCTTAGCATTCACTAAAAGACAAACAGAAACATTGTCTTATCTAAACACACAACTATTATCACACATAACAAAACCAACAATTTTTCTAAGAGCAGCCTCCTTTTGTAGGGAAAAAACTGAGGCTTGGAGTAAGTGACTTCTTGCTGTCTCCCGGCTAGTGGATGTTGGAGCCAGGATCTGAACGCTGATCTGACTCCAAGGTCTGCCCTGGTCGCACACCCCTTTCTGTACAGTGGTTATTATGCTTTATTCAGTCCTCTCCTCCTTCACCACACTCTTACAACAACCCCCAGAAGCAGCTGGTGGGCATGACAACCACATTGGTAATCCATCAGGAAATGGAGGCTAGGAGAAATGGGGTGTCCTGCGCAGAGCAGCCTAGGAAGGGACCACTGAGAGTGGTCGAACAGATGGAAGGAGGGCTTGTTCCCAGGCAAAGCCGGCAGAGACCCCAGGCCCCGAGGAGCCACTGCCTTCAGGGTCACACCTCGGCCTCTGCCTCCCCTCCTTTCCTCCCTTGCTCCGTGGTTCTCCCTACATTCACCCCTCCACCTAGGCCTTGTTCATTTCCTCTCCGGCCCCCAAGGAGCAGTTTACAAAGTGACTAAGCGGTGAC